>JAYMFT010163804.1:0-12373 GCA_038088735.1 Panulirus argus | reverse complement strand
CCAAATATATATATATATATATATATATATATATATATATATATATATATATATATATATATATATATGCTGGTAGCCAGAGGGAAAATGGAACACGAAGGTTCAAGGACTTTCGTAATAAATAACAACTTCAGGGACGCGGAGATCTTATCTCTGTGCACCTGAAGATGTGAATTATCACGGAAGCGCTTGGATCTCCAGGTGTCATTTTCTTTGTGGCCTCCAGCATATTCTTGAATCACGTTCTTTTCGTTTTCTGTGATTTATCTGCACACACACACACACACACACGCACACACACACACACATACACACATGTATATAATGTTTCATCTCGAGAGAGGAATCCATAATATACATATATCTATCAAAATTACTCCTCTATGTACAAGCGCAAACTGGCTTCGACCTTTCTCCACCACGAGTATCATAATCTATCCCTTCTGTATTAGCGCAGAGCAGAGCGTATTATCCATATACTGTAGCAAGGACAGTCATGTTGGTATAGAGGGCTGAAACCCAGCTACTGTAATACAACGGGGGGGGGGGAGAAGTCTCGGGTTCTCTTCTTAAAAGCACTTCGCATTTTGCATCATTTATATTCCCGGAGTTTTCAGTGCGAAACTCTTCGCTTAAAATTTGCATGGATTTAAATTCTTCCGCACATCGACTCTGGTATACCTAAAGATATCGTTGTGAAAGTGATGTTTTTTTTTATTTCAAGACTTCCCTTGTAGCTTGTTATATCAATCATCTGTCCTGTTTTGGAAGTCAGGTATGTACGAGAACCCAACCAAATGCAAAAATCGAGTCAGCGGCGAAATCAGGCTGAACGTAACATCAAGATTTGATGGCATTTATCCAGTTTCTTCACGGCGTAAATAAATATCAAGGACTCAGCCCTACGCTCTATGGTACAAATCACTAAAAGTATAGATTCATCAAGAGCCCTTAAGATAAATGATTCTGCCAGACTGGCGACGGGGACAAAGAGGCTCTGTTAAAATGTGTTGGGGCTTCTCGACCACTTACGTTCCATACTGACTGTGACACACATCAACCTTGCCTTGCTAAGTCTTTCCCTAGTTTCTCTCTGTTCGCAAAGTCGTACAAGTTTATCGCAAGTGTGACGTAAATGATGATAATAAAGCTCTGCTCTTTTAACTGAATCAGAATACCTTTCCTAATAAAAGTCCAGATTAGGAACTTTTGTTAAAATAAAGCTTGATGATGTTATTCACCCATTCTTCAAGGTGTTGATGAGAGCTTGTCAAATACGATGTATGGCTTTTATGGTGAAACTTGGAAAAACCAGACTTGTGGTAGAGTGAATGGTGTACCATCACACGATTCCACTGCCGTATAGTAGTCAGATGAGATTGGTCATGTTAAGATTTTCAAGCGAGACGAAAAATCACAATGCTTCTTAAAACTATAGGATACTACTACTACCTGGAGTATGTGTGGATGCTCCACATCTGACTGAACAAATAAGATTCTTGAGAGCTTTGAATGGAACATTCAGATACTTTTAAGATTTTTTTTTCCCTTTTCAATAAATTCTTATGGATTTCATGATTTCTAAGTACCCTGAAACCTCCTACAAAAAAGGTAATAGTACATAGATCTTATTACAAATGAATCTGACATAAGCAGAAAGTTAATTCTGATAAGCGTTAGAAAGGTTACAATAGTCTAGTTTGCTTGTAACACATTCCCACCAGTAGAGCAATGATGCAGTCGAGATGGAAACGACACAAAGCAAGAAACGAACTCTTGTTGTGAAAAATCTGATACTGAGCAAAACTTCTCCGCTCTTATCTGCGTGCTATGCATACTGACAAACGAGTAAAACAAACACTTGCAAGGACAACTGAAAGCAAAAACTGGGAATTCATTCTTCTCGAGGAGTTTCGACAAAGACTTTGTCCAAACTAGCTGAGAGGGAAAGACTTACCAACCCTTGATTTTAGTCTCTCTTGCTATCATTTACCGTCTTTGCGTAAATACATAACGAAGAGGATAATCACTACTGGTGTGTCTAGTACGAAAGAAGACGTCGCATACCCTCGGTAGCGAAGGTTCGCCTATTTGCCCCGAACGAAATAAAAATGGCGAAATAAAATGATCCACAGAGGTACTGGGCCTGCCATCCCCAACGTAAGCTGAAGGTGTCTCGAGAAAATTGCTCTCACGTCGGGAAGACGGAAACTCATCATTTACGGAGGACGTGTGGGGCCAGCCAAACTCCAGCACGTCACTTACCCGTCTCGAGCGCGGCTGCTTCAGGGGTGGTGACGCGGGTGGGTCTGTCTGCCTCACTCTCCTCACGCCCTCCTCATGCTGGAGGGGCTCCTGGCTGACGGAGGATGGCGCATCTCCCTCATTCTCCTCACGGTGCAAGAGCGCCAGTGACGATGGGTGGCAGTCTCCTGTACTATCCTCATATTATCCTCATACTGTTGTGTTCCTGGTGACGGTGGGCAACGCATGTTCCTCACTCTACTCACACTTTACTCATGCTCAAAAGGGCCTCTGGTGACGTTGGGTGGCGGAATTCCCTCATTTACCTCACACTGGTTTCATACTACAACTCCACCAGGGGCGGTGGGTTGTAGAATCCCCTCACACTCCTCAAACTGTTCTCATACTGCAGGGCCCCTAGCGAGGATGAGTTGGTGAATCTCTCTCACTCTCAGTACAATATTTTCAAGCTATTTTCACCTATGTTACTGCTGGTCTCGTGCTACCCTCGCTACTGCCGTCTCTAACTTAAAAATATAGTCGAACTATCCATCTTTTTTATTTCTTCATATTCTTTTAACTACTCAGGACACAGGTCATTCTTCCCATAGCCTCTCTCACGCAAATCCTTCACGGTATCTTAGCCCTTTTTCCTAAACAATCCTTCTCCCATCCTTGCTGTCTTCAAGACACTCCTCTAATCATCTTCACTATCATTATCATAGTCTCTTCCCATCCATTTTTACGCTGTGCTTTAGAAATGCCATCACTGAGACCATCATTACATCAGTTCTTTAAATGCTATTAATACAAGTTCTTCAAATATTGTCAGTAATCATAGAAATAAACTTATAATCCTTCCAACATAAGAGCCAATTGTGAGTGATTACAGAAAACTCACAGCATGAAAGCTACAGCAGCCAAGTAATGTAGCCGGTCACATACAAAAGACGTGGCACAGAAAGGACGCAGGATCGCTGTATACCACAGGTATTGTGGGAAAGTCAGCAGTACAAGATCTGTTCTCTTCAACATCTGCTTCCTCTCTGATATAGTCAGACTATAGAACTCTTTATCATTTTTTATTTCGTTACCTTCCAACCTTCTTCCATTTTGCATTCCTTCAATAATGATAAAAAAAGATATCAATATTAATAATAATAATAATGATAATAATAATAATATTCATGAAAATAATGATAATAATAATAATAATAATAGAAATAATAATAATAATGATAATGATAATGATAGTAATAATAATCATAATAACAATAATAATAATAATAATATCGATAATGATAGTAATGATAATGATAATAATAATAATAATAAAGTAACCTCATTTTAATTATACGAGTGTACTGTATTAATTCCAATGTATTACAACTTGTTTGATACCACGGCATTAAATCAGAGAGCGACTCGGAGTTTGGTTTTGTGTCGCAGAATCCATAATGAAGCAACATAACGGTATTGAATATTCATAGCCAAAGTATTTTTCTTTATATTTCACGATAAGTTTGTGTGTGGGCGAACAGTCATTTTAATTAATGCTGGTTCGTTTCGGGTTATTTAGGTTTCCGATGCGTAAAGGTCGGATATATGAATGCTGACACCAGGCTTGAATGTCCATTGTTTTTTCCCAATCATGATTATGATTTGTCATTTACTGGAGAAAAAGAAAAATTATATATGTATAAAACTCTGTAAAAGTTTAAATTTTAGTTCGGCTCACTTGATGGAAATAATTACTGTAAAGTTCGACACACAACAATGGATTAACATTTTCTGTTTACGGTCTGATAATACAGAGACCGAAAGAAAAGTCTTAGTTTTTTAACCATTCAGAAATGTCAGGGAATAAATACACGCGTTCCAGAGAGTGCTCATTGACCACTGTCAAGAGATTTTGGTGTTCAGCGCAATATTCGAATCTGCTTCTTTCTCTCTCTCTCTTTGAAGGAAGTTCTTCAACGGTGAGAACTTTAGAACTAACATAAATGTGGTGAGGTGGATTGAAAGGACTAGATGAAGGACTGTACACCAGTGATGGTGTCCACAGGAATCTCGGGCTAGGTGGAGTGGTAGGTGGGCAGGAGGACTGTACAAGGGGGGACTGTAGAACAGTTAGGTGGGGGAGACGATTACTACGTGAGTAGTAGGTGGCAATGGGGATTATCAAGAGGTGAACGATTATAAGGTGGGTAGCAACATCACTAGATGGGACCGTGGGTTGTTGAGTGGAAGAAATGAGTACAACATGGGTTAGAGGACTATCAAGTGGGTAGGAGGCCCACTGGGAAGGACAGGAGAACCACTAAGTGAAAAACTGCTAGGTGGGTAGTGGATGATGAAAGATGCAGTGTGTGGATACAGTTTTACTTGCACTTTGCACTCACACGGACACCGTGACTGTAGTATCATTCGCTGCGGACCAGAGAAACCTGATGCTGTCATGTCTGCTTAAAGAAGAATCGATTGTGGCTTGTAGATTTCCGCGTGTGTATTCATTGAAAGCCACGAAAAGAAAAAAAAAATGCATTCTTTTGCGGGGAAGTCGGTTTTGTACGTACAGTCAAAAAGGTTTTTGATATCACACGAAGGAAAGTAGGTTCGTATGTAATCAGCGACTTGGACTATGAGGACTTTGAATGCAGCATATCTATAGTAATCAGTAGATGGCACGGAAGCTCTTCAGGTCTTGGGGATGAGTACCACGACAGAGAGATCAGCAACGGGTGATAATGTACAAATGAGAGAGGACGGCAGATGAGTAAACACAGTTTTGGTGTTCCGTGCTTTGTCTGGAAACAAAACAAAAAACAAAACAAAAAAAAATCGAAGGAAAAAAACTATCACTGCTTCCAAGTTTTACCAAGTTATACGATTCTCAGAATCATTAGTACGCAAATGACCTATACCAGAAGTGGAAGAAGAGTAAGGAAATCTACAATCTTAATTTTTTATCTTATAGCTTTAAGGGAAGTTGCCTGAGACCTCCGTGATATCAATTCAGAACATTTGTATGGGAGACTTTATTTTTTTCTTAACTCAAATATTCGTAGAACTACTCGGTGGTGAGATATTTGAATATTTCAGATCTTTTGAATGTCTTTTTCTATGGTATGGACAGTAGTAGACACTTTTACTTAGGGCAGCCTTTTACTTTTTAAATATTCTTCCTCAATACATTACTACATCTGAATCTAATGATCATCTTTTGAATATGGCATACTCTTTACATTGAGTACCAGAACTCGTAAGCGAGTTCATACCAAACTATATATATATTCAGTTGCTCTACCAAAGTCTGAAACGACTATGGTCTGCCTTAGATTATGTAAAGTTAAATGATGTTCCTACATTTAAGCTGTCAACCAATTTAGGATTTTCGAGAGGGAGAGCACGGCCATCACGGTCCACCAAGCAGAAGCAGCAGCTTTCGAAAAGTTATTTTAAATCAACGAAAAAGGAAGAAAGGAAAAACTTAGATGTGTACCAGTCCTCAGTCAGGGAGATACTTGTTAACCTAAACATAATTCTTAATTGCCAACTTGAACTTAAACATCGCCAATAAAAGTAAAGTTAAAATGCCCCGAAAGTATTCTTTCCATACAGATATATTTGTTAGGAGACTTTTCTACGGTATCAGACTGCACTGGATACACGGAAGTTGAACTTGCTGAGCTTTCAGTTTTAATTTCGACATTTCGCGCGAATTCGCTCTACTGTTCCTCGCTCGTCTGGCTTTCCTTATCCACTCTCATACCGCTGCCGGGAGGTGTTAAACGCAGATAAGCTGAGTTTCGCCCGGGGCGTTGCTGAAATTATACCAATTGCAGTCAGAAGCTGCAGTCGCGGAGCTAATCTGAGATAAAGGGAACTTCAGGAGTCGAGGGGGTGAACAACCAGCAACGGCACCAGTGCCCATTGCTGGAATCAAATAATGGTCCCTATTAAGCGGGGATTAGTCCCAATACCTCGGGACAATGACCCTCCCTTCCCTCTATTTCCAAACCCATCCAGACCCTCTCTCTGGCCAGTGGCAGCGTTGCCAAGACGAAGATAGGAATCGTGGCTTAGTTTCTAGGCAACACTGTTGAGGCTAGATTATAATGTGGTCTGATTACATTTAAAATACAAACAAAGGATATAGCCGTCATTATTGCCCCTTGATACTTAAATTTCGACAAAATTCATAATTACGTGATAATTTGGGATTGTAACAACCTTAAAACGCAGCAAGTTCATGTCTTATTCCATGAGGATATTCTACAAAAGAATATTTTTGTTTCCTTTTGTACGATTGCCTCCCTCTACTATAGTTTAATCAAATATCCTTTACCAGGAGAGGATGCAAGCTGTAAAAATGATGATTTTGTGATGCTGTCAACAATCAGGTGTTTCCTAGGATACTTGGTTTAAAGCATCGGTCTAGGAATGCTCTCAGCATCTGGTCTCGACTACCTGTGGATATGTGTGTATATGTATAAGAGAACGGCTTTCAAACCACGATTGAGATACGCAGGACACGCCATGCTCTTAAGACCTAAGAATATAAGTTTCAAACACCTAGTTCCATCTAGACCCATGGGACTGAGACAGCAAAAATAGCTGGAGTTATCAAAACCAGACGAAGAAGTGTAGCAGATACCTTAGTTCCAAGACCCGTCGGAAGTGCGGTACAAGCAAGCGAACTTTATCACGTCCGAACGAAGACTTGTAGCCAAACACTTGATTCCAGGTACCAGAGAAGGCGTGCAGTGCTTCCAGGCTCCACATAACTAACTTATTAAACTTGGGTCATAGCCATGTCTTTGAAACATGATAATGATCCAAGTTACATGGGAACGGTGTCAAACCTTCCATTATGCTCCAGTTTTAATAATGAGTATTTAATTAACATAATAATGTATCTCATTCTTCCGTCGTATTTATTAACATAATAATGCATCTCAGACTTCCCTTGTGTTTTAACAGTAATGTTATATCGAGACTTCCTTCCTAGCCTTTCACACTTTGTATTCTCGTAAGATAGAAACATTCATATCATTGTGGAGAAATGATGCTAGTCGACGGGGTCTATGCGCCACAGAATACCGATTAGATACTGATAAAAGATAAGCACTGTGGTACTTACTCTTTGGGAGATGTACTGCTGGATTACTAGATATTTTAATTCTGATTTTGTTTGCTTGGGTCGCTGCCTTTACGTAAGCGCCGAGGAAAACAAATGGAGAAAGCGAAGACGCGAAGGCAAGGGTTGAATCCAGTCGATTGTGGCCTTCAGGGAAATCGTCCGGACTCTAAAAGCCCCTAAAACCATGGGAATGAGGGATTTAATGGTAGCAGAGTTCCTCGTTCTCCCGCAAGCAACGGCCTCTTATATCCGACCTTTTGTTGGGGGTCCGGTCTATACTGATGTGGTGTCCACATAGAGCACAAGGCTTAAGTGACTAATGTTTCGAATGCTGCTTTTGTTATTTCACTCTGTCATACGTCACGATTTTTGTTATTTCACTTTCTCATACGTCACGATTTTTGTTATTTCGCTTTGTCATGCGTCACGATTTTTTGTCATTTCACTTTGTTATACGTCTCGGCTTTTGTTATCTCCCTTTGTTATACGCCCCGGTCTCCTGTTATAAGGACGGTCGAGTTATAATGATATTTCTTTAATGTTTTTTCGACGCAGTGACGTGTTACGTTTATGTCCATATCTTCTTTGTTTGACATATATCTTTTCGTTCTTTGTGCGTCATTCCAATCCTACCATATTGCAGTATTAGTTGGTCTCCTTGGCTTTTTCTTTCTTCACATTCTCATCCCCAAACTTCTTTCTCAGTTGATAAATTGACAGCTGAACTAAACTTCTGTATCTGTTTATTCATGATGCAAATTCAAAACTACACTATTTGTTTTTTTTACGTATTCTCAATACCTCATAACTTGCCTCAACTTTAGACGTTTTACATCCTGTTTCAAGCCTCCTTCGCGCATCCCTTCCCGTGCTAAAGAGCGGACGACCATATATCAACATCGTGAAACAGGACTCCATCCTAATCATATTTCGGTCCAGAATAAGAAAACTTGTGCTTCTCTTAAGTCCTCCTCTGGACAAGTAAAGGTGCTTTGAAGCCAATACTTTCTCCGAAGACGAATCTCCATCTTCTTGAGCAGGTGACGAAATGCAACTCCAAATCAATTACTTTTGTCCACACTTCGTAGTGGTTCGACTGCTCATTTTACGATAAGGGGTGCGAGCGAGTTCTACACTCGAGGAGCCTTACAGTACGTGATACTGTATAGTTTGCGTGGGTCATCTACGACAGTACCTATGTATGACGACGAGATTTGGTCGAAGGACAGGGCTAGCCCGTAGGGCTCACCGCATGAAAATCTAGAGTTACGAAAACTTGCTTGTTTAAGTTACCTGCTTTCAGGTGTTATGTGTATGGTATTCAGCAGGCAAGCAAGAAAAAAAAAGTTTGATAAAATCCCGAGCTTAAAGCTAATTCAACATTTAATGATGTCTTCATTTTTTTCAATTGTTTCAATGAATTGCTTATCTTCGTAATTTAACATTTTCATTTTTGCATCTTGGCTTTTACCGGCGTTTCTCTGGCACGGAAAAGACCAGTAATTATAATCTGTGACAATACAGGAGGCAGGTTTTTAAATTCAAAGTAACAATACCTGCATTCCTGTAGTTTCGAAACAATTCGCTTTTCAGATGTATAGAATCTAGATCATTAGCTCTAATGTGTTTCCGTACTTAATTATATCTTGATATCATGGTGTGTTGTGGGTAAAAAATTATGGTGAAGTGAATAACAAAACAAAAATCAATCATTTAATACAGAGTGTTGAGAGATACAGACACAAACTGCATCTAACCTTGATAATCGTCACGATTACTGTAAGACTTCCCAGACGACTTTTTTGTATTGTAACCATGACGTAAACGACCTTCTAGAAAGGCGAGTTTCATGCAGGCAAATTTCTTCGTATTAGTTAAGTCTTTCCACGTGTCTGACAAACTATACACCAGCTCAATTTTCAATGAGCGTCCCAGCTTAAGGTATTGGTTGATGAACGTCAAAAGACTGACTAGTTGGTAAACGCTCTTTAAGCAAAGTGTCGCTCCTAGAGTGACTGGAGGCCGATCTCTGCTAAGGAAAGCCATTCAGCTTAAGTCTGGAAACTGATTATATGGTAATTCATGACCACAGGTTTAGACCAAGATAAAGGTACTGCATTTCTATTACTGTAAAGCTATTTACAATTAGGAGTAAGCTCTCAGAGCCTGATCGATGAAAAGTATATGAACCTTACTTATACAAGAACACTCAGGAAGGAGCTGTATTTATACAAGATCTTCGGCCATCAAAGCATACATATGCAATGATGTCAGTATTCTGTCCGACTGAAGGTTTACCGCTTGAACAGGGAAGTCGCTAAGTCACTACGAGACTCTTACGTCAGAGGTGTTCTGGCTCAAGCATCAAGACGGGAATCAAGTATGCTTGACACCCCGCTTTAGAAACATGCACAAAGGGAGCACGTCGGTGATTTTGACTGAATCCCCATCTCATTTCCTCACTTCGGGTGAAATATTTTGTGTAAATGCAGATCCAATCGTTCATTCGTAAATCAAAACGAGCTGATTTGGCCCTCATTTCAGACGGGAAAAAATTTACGGAAACTAAGTGCCTGATACATAATCTGATGGGTCAAGTTTATAATGCTCTTTCCAGGCAACGGATAACATTCGCTTTCCATAAATATAATGTTTCACCGGGAATGCTGAGCCCAGTAAAACTGGACTCTGTTTCCCGGGGCAAACAGAATCCAATCTTATTGGCTACAGCTTCATGTAAAGAGTTTGTGATCGAGTATCACACACGAATCGGCTTATTCACTGGCTGATCCCTGTGTACCTTCGTGGCTACTGCCCGAAGAGGAACGGAGTGCGTTACAAGATCATCTCCGGGGGTTGCAGAGGAGACAAGAGTATAGCTGGAGGGCACATAGTGATGCAAGGGACGACGACCCCTCGATAATAAGAGCGTCCGCTACGTCTCAGGAGGATGAGGGCAGCGTGTGCCATACCACCACCACCACCACCACCTACGGCGGGAGAGTTGAGACTACAGTGAACAACATTACCGTAGGAGGAGAGGCGAAGGAGGGTGGCGTACAGAACAGACCATGTAGAAGGTGAATAAGAGGAGGAAAAACGCCATCTAACATCTGTGGGAGGCGATGACCTGAGTGCAGTTCAGTGGTATGCCTCAAGACTGCGCTCTGGAAATACCCAGAATAAAGACGAAGTGAAATATCCTGAGGCGCACCCCTGAGGCGCATATCTTGCGCAGTAGGGATACAATCACCCCAGCACAACGACACACCACAGGGAAGAGTCTGAAGCTGTGCCTTGCACGGCGCCTAAACCTTCATCCCCAGACGCAAAGATGTAGTGGACTTGCATGGACCCACAACCTGCACAAGTATATCCTGGACACAACCCATGACCAAGACAACTACATACCATGAAAAGATACTGCATTCAGCCATTTTTGTCGAAGGATCGCAGTGAAATACGTGGAACTACATCCATATCTTAAGTAAAAGGAAAATATATAATCTTGGTGCGGGGAAATCACGGGCGTCGGATGCAAAGGTTCCTTTCATCGTCCCCAAGCTTATAGTAAGCCCACTCTAGTGACGTGATTATAACCTCATTAGGGACCGCACCATTCTCTCCGAGGGACCGCACCATTCTCTCCGAGGGACCACACCATTCTCTCCGGACCGCCTCTTCTCTCATGTTCATTCCCTCGTTGGCTCTTCCATTTCCCTTTCTGATAAATATGTACTCAAGAGTTTCACTGATACACAAAGATGAGGCTGTATTCGTACATTACGTTATTTCATTACACTCGTTCTTCGTTTCCCGAGCTGAGAAGCAGCGCCAGGACACAGGCGAAAAGTGGACACATTTGCTTATACCCGACTCTCAAGCTGTCATTTATAAGGCACAGAGAGAGGAGCCCCTGTCCGTAGTCAAGACCCATACACCCTTCCCTAGTTTCCGTGATCGCTTCACGTGCCCGATTTCAGCAAACTGATAGCACGTCGCCCCCTGTATTTCACATCAGCCCAACTTGTTCTATCCACTGCACACCTCAAACTCTCTTGCATGCTAAGGCTACTATCACCGAAAGCACCTTTCCCGCCATCTTTCCACCTCCTCCAAGATTTCCCCCTTCGAAGTGTTAAATCCATTTCCGATATATATACTATCTTAGCCTCTCGCTCATTCTCTCGCTTGCAGGACATACTACAGCTGTCAAAGACGGGGTACACGCGTGATATGCGGTGCCTTCACTACATTGCGTCTGTTTTCCTAGTTGGTGTCTTTAAGTCAGGAACAACAGGAAAAAAAAAAAGACACTGGATATAGCAAAACTTCTTACATACAGAGACAGAGAAAAGGCGCTGTGTGTGTGTGTGTGTGTGTGTGTGTGTGTGTGTGTGTGTATGTGTGTGTGTGTGTGTGTGTGTGTTGGACATATGTTCCTCTATGTAAAACCAGAATGCTGTACACCTGAAATTCGTCTGGTAAATTATTCATTTGGATTTTTCCACATTTTTTTTTTTTTCATTTTGATTACCGTCATTCAAGTACGATAGAAACAAGAAATTAAAAAAACGCATTTCATCAGTCACTGGGAGACAAGTCTGGCTATTTTTGAGTATCTTAAATTTTCACCAAAAGTTAGTTTCACTTGACTTTATGCATTCATTTTTTTTTTACTTTTTAAGTACCACTTGATTCGGATCCGTGCTGTTGACAGGCGTGGCGCAACATGCAAAATATGAATAGCATGATCGCTGCATTGTTTGATTTTTTCTGTCAACTTGCAGTCACCCTCTCCATGTTGGGCTTCTGACGTTGTCAGCGCGTGTGGCAACCCACATAATTATTTTTTTCTTTTTATGTTGAAGGCTCCAGTCACGGACAAAAGTCCACATCAAGGCCGGGACCTAATTGAAATATAGAGGGAGTTGAGAAATTGGGAAAAACAGACAGGGAAAGTATTTACAAATTTTTGAGAAAGTG
>JAYMFT010163803.1:0-26384 GCA_038088735.1 Panulirus argus | reverse complement strand
TTCCCAATAACTATGACCTGGCTCATTTCAAAAGACAGGTCTTTCACTTTCTCAAAAATTCGTAAATACTTTCCATCTTTTTTTTTCCCTATTTCTTAATTCTCTCTATTTTTCAATTAGGGTCCAGCCTTGTTGTGGACTTTTGTCCGTGACTGGCCTTGAACATAAAAACAAAAAAATCTTTACAGAACTCTGTAGTTTATTTATCAAATGCTTTAGCAAAGTCAAGAAAACTCCATTTTTTCCCTGCAATAAGGCCTTATAGACATCAATGTAGTGAACCAATAGTTGAGTCTGTGTGCTTTTGCATGGTACAAATCCATGCTAGTCTTCATTTATGAAGTTGTATTTGATCATGTGTTCTAAAATGTGATTTTTCTTCAAATTTTCGTACAATTTACATAAATGGAATGTTAGGGTAAGAGGCCTATATTGCTTGGGATTTAACATAGAGATTCACCTTTGTGAAGCAGTGTAATATATGCAATTTAATGTACATTCGAATGCAAGTTTGGTTAATGCTTTGTCTAATGATATCATCAAAGGTCTCAATGTTGTTGCCATTGTCTTCATTAGGTATATAGTTAGGTAGTTGTTGGTAGGCAGCCAACGACCAGGGAGGTATGTTACTGGCATGACCTGCCTGGGTATTGGGAGGATTAGTGACAGCTGTGTAGTGAGCCAGCACTTCATTGGTTGTCAAGTTGCACTCCTCTGACCCAGATAGCTGTCTTTTCTTTCTACCTTACCCACACACGGATTACTGGTATTTTGTCCAAGAACATATAATCTCTCTTTTTCACACATAATGCTTGACAACACTAAACTTACACAGCTCATTCTTCGTAACTTCAAATTCAAATTTTTCCTGTGGTGAGTGCTAGCCCTGCCTTTCGGCAAAATGGTAGGAACAACAGATAGAAGTAGTAGGTAGGAACATTTAGGTAGGTGCATTAGGTAGAAGTAGTGGCTAGGAACATTAGGCAGGAGCATTAGGAAAAAGTAGTCTGTAGGAACATTGGGTTGTAGCCTCTGCAGACACTGTACTAGAGTTGTCCTATGCCAGTGGTCTGTTGAGGGCGAGGCACAAAAGGCTAAGAAGTAGCACAGGAGTTCGCTAGTTATTGGTGGTGAAATTTGTTTTAAAGTATATTGGTCAACGTTTTCTATGGTGCACCACAAATGTAATCTTGGGTTTAGTAATTGTTATTTATTGATATATATATATATTACATTATTATTTACATTCATATAATTAAAGATTTTTTTAAAGTATATAATGGCATATTTTTGTATTTTTGAAATAGAAAAAAATATTTATTTTCCATGTATTGAGCTTTTGTAGATGTTGAAAATACAGTGATACTTTGGACAACATGGCAGCTGGTTTTTTTCTCTGGACTTTCTGCAATATTTTTGAAGATTTGCCATGAACGTTGAAGCAAAAACATTTTGGTGGTCAGACCCAGGAGAACACAAGATGTTAAGAACTTCTTGTTAGTATTTAATGGCTAACAGACAGTAAGATGAAGAAATTATAGAAGAAAACAGCTGCCACAAGGGGTTTGGTTGCAAGACAGTCCAACCAACTTAAGGACCTATTCGAGAAGCCAGATATCAGTGTAATTGAGCTGAAAAATGCCCTTGAAAACTTTGATCGCTGCCTATCTACTTTAGATGAAGTGCAATCAGAATCAGAAGTAGAGTTAGAGAGTGAAGACCTTCATGAAGACTTAGGTAAGACAAATGAGTTTAAAGCTAAACCTCTTGTACACAGGATCATTGCTTCTGATAAACTCCAAGAACTTCTAAGAAGTAGTGAAGATGATGGTGCTGCTAGTGTGAATGGTACTAATGTATCTTCAGCCGCACAAGTAAGATTGCCTAAGTTAGAACTTCTGAAATTTAAAGGAGAGGTTACAGAATGGGAGTCTTTTTTTGGACCAATTCAACTCTCATGTTGATGATGCAGACATTCCTGTGATAAGCACATTTAATTATTTAGCTTCATTGTTGGAAGGAGAAGCTAAATTGGTCAACTCAGGTCTTTCTAACACAAGTGCCAATAATAAGACTGCATTTGATCTACTGGAGGAGATTTGGAAGGCCTGAGAGACTGATATTTGCTCAGGTTCAAGATCTTTAAAATGGCAAGGTTCCTGTGAAAGCAAGAGGTCCCAAGTATGTGTCCCAACTCTGGAATCTGCTTGATGTGCTATTAATGCACATCAGAAGTTTAGAAGCATTAGGTATGTCCAATAAGCAGGATGAAGTCTTAACGCCAATCATCCTATCCTGTCTTCCGCATGAAATACGACTGGAGGGGGCTTAGCAAGTTGCAGGTCATGAAAGGGACTTGGAATGGCTGCTGAAGTTCGTACAAGAAGGAATTGAGATCATTGAGTATTTGCAAACTTTCTAGGATGTTACTTAGGGAAATTGGGAAGTCATAGTGCACCTGAAGAAGGAAGGAATTGGCACCCAAAGGGCTCAAGAGAGAAGGTATCTTCTGCTTCAGCTCTTCACACATCATTTGAAGTTGAATGACCAACTTGTGGTTTTTGTAGTAAGGGACATGAATTGGAAAAATGCTTTGAAATATTGAAATTTAGTGGAAAAGAGCATGCTGATAGAATTAAGTCTGCTAGATTGTGCTTTAAATGCTTAAGTAAAGGACATATTGCTAAAAGATGTTTTGCTGTGTGTGCAAAATGTAATGGTAAACATAACATACTTATATGTCATCAAATTGGACTCAAATGTGGTTAATGATCATATGAAGGTTGCAACTGAATAAAGGTCTTGAATTGTAAGTGATGATAATACTAAGAATTCATCAGTTCATCATGCTGGAGTTGCTCTTTGTAATATTGCTTCCAGTAATGAAACATATTATTTTACCTACAGCAAGGGTTAAGGTTGTTGGAGCCACTGGTGTCCCCCATGAAGCTAAACTTATGTTTGACAGTGGGTCTGACAGCGCATATTTAATCTTGCTAAGAAATGTAAACCTAAGTGGATTTCTATTCAGTCCATTTCATATTCAGCATTTAGAGGTAATAATTGAAATAAGGGTTGACAAACTAACATGATTTAAAAGTACTTGATTGTAATGATGCCTCACATTCTTGACGGCTGTTGGAATTCCTAAGATCTGTCAACCTTTAATAAGACCAACTGTTCTAATTAAGCTATTGAATGCATTTTCCCATGTACAACTTGCTCATGATTATCAAAATAATTTTCATATGGACAGAGATATATTACAGAGATATATTAGTAAGTCTGGATGCATACTGGCAATTCATAATGCCCTGTGATACCATTCAAGTTGATGAAATAGTACCCCAGAAGTCAGTTTTTGGCAGAATTCTGTCTGGAGCTTGGCATGGTGTCCCCCATTATCCTTTTACTTCATCTCAAATGTTTTGTATTTCAAAGGTGTCTTGATTATGATTTAAGCAAGTTTTGGGACCTAGAGTCTGTAGTGATTAATCCAAAGGAATATGATTGTCATTTTGAGTCAAACTCTGCTTTGCAGGAGTTTTCTAAGAGTGTTCAGTTTGTTGATGGTAGATATGAAGTAGCCTTACCTTGGAAGAGTGAAGCAGCAAAAGGTGATCTCATAGATAAAGAAAAAATGCCTTAAAGAGGCTAGACAGATTGCATACAAAGTTAGATAAAGATGTTGAACGTAAAAGAGAGTATTACAAGGTTTTTGATAATTATGAGAAAGAAGGTATTATTGAGAAAATTCCAGGTAATGAGAATATTAGTCCATATCTTACTTTTTATATGCCTCACCATCCTGTTGTAAGAGAAGGTACTACGAATACCATAGTTAGGCCTGTCTTTGATGCATCAGTTTGTAGTTACAATGGAATATCATTGAATGACTATCTTCTGACTGGCCCTTCGCTTAACCCTGACTTGGTGGAAATATTGATTTGCAGATGGCCTGTAGCCTTAACTGCTGACATTATCAAGGCATTTTTACAGATTAGTATGAAACTAGGAGATAGAGATGTGCATTGTTTCTTATTGAGGTGTAGAAATGGGATAAAGTTTATGAGATTTCTTCTTTTTCCCTTTAGTAACACAGCCAGCCCATTTTTATTAAATGCTACTATTTGACACCATCTTGAAAGGTATCCACTGACTGAGGTAATACGAGAGTTAAAAGAAGACATGTATGTAGATAACTGGTTAAGTGGTGCAGACAGTGTTGATGAAGCTTATACAAAGTTTAGTGAAGCTTGTAAGGTTTTGTCTCATGCAGGTATGCCTCTTACAAAATAGGTCTCTAATAGCAGACTGATAACTTCTAGATTTAATGATAGAGTTGACCATGTAAATGAAGATGAAGCTACTGATGTGCTAGGATTGCAGTGGTATAACTCCTCTGATACATTTTCTTTTAAGGGACTAGAACTAAGTTCCCATGTTAAGTTAGTATTTAACAAAAGATCTATTTTTAGTCTAATTGCCAAGATTTTTTATCCTTTAGGTCTTATAAGTCCCTTTGTAATGTTTGGTAAAATACTCTTCCAAGACATTTGTAGATTATGTGTTCTTTGGGATGATTTGTTAAAGAGTGCTAAATTTCTAAAGTCATGGAGTATTGATAGATGTTATTTTTCAGATATCCCTTGGAATAGCCTTTGTAAGATTGAACTGCATGCCTTTGGAGATGCTTCTGAAAGGGGGTATGGGGCATGTATATTTATTTGAACCCCACCACAGGATGGTTCTTATAAGGTATCACTAGTGGCTTCCAGATCTAGAGAAGCACCTCTCAAGACTGTAACTCTGCCCAGGTTGGAATTGATGGGGGCTCTGTAATGATCAAGGTTAATAAATTTTGTGAGAAATGCTCTTCATCTATTTAAGGATATTTCCTTATTTTGTTGGATGGACTCAAAAACTGCCCTTGTTTGGATACAAGGTGACCTTTATAAATCAGAAATGTTTGTTGCAAATTGGGTTACTGAAATTCAAAGTGTATCTCCACCTAGTTGCTGGCATCATTGTTCCAGAATTGACAGCCAAGCTGATTTAATTTCAAGAGGAATATTAGCTGATCAGTTTTTATCTAATAGTTTGTGGTTAAATGACTCCCCTTGGCTGTGAGAACCCTTGTCCATTAGTCATGCAGGAAGAACCTAGATGTAAGGATGACATAGTTTGTGTTGCTATCAATCTTACAACACCTTTGTTTAAGTTTAACAGATGGAGTCACTTTAGGAAGGCTTATCATATTGTGGCTTGGGTTTTAAGATTTATAAACAGTTGTAAACTACATGTAAATTTTCAGGCCCACTCACAACTAATGAATTAGAAAATACCATAACAAAAATGATCTATTGTATACTGAGATTGTTATATCCACTGTAAATTAATGCTTTGGTAAGTAACAAGTCTCTTCCTAAAGGGTCAAACATAAATGAAGTGGATACATTTTGGATAATCAAGGTTTATTGAGAATCAAGGGTAGACTTGAGAATGTAGAATTAAGTTACGAAAGTAAGCACCCAGTAATAATTCCCAAAGGTCACTTAGCAAAACTGTCAGTTTTCAACATATATTTCTTAAGCATGCAGGTGTTTCTTCTATTTTGTGTACTTTAAGAGGTAGTTTTTGGATAATAGTAATTAGAAGATTAGCGAAGTCTGTCACCAGGGAATATGTTAGGTGCCAAAGACATGGTTCAAGAACATGTAGTCAACCTTTAGCTCCTCTTCCAGAATTAGGGGTTAAATTTGCACCACCATTTACTGTGATTGGTCTCAACTTTGCTAGTCCTGTATTCTGCACTGATGTTCCTTCTAAAAGGTATTATATTTTGCTTTTCACTTGTGCAGTAATCAGAGCCATACATTCGGAGCTTACAGATTCGATTTGTGTCTCTGACTGTATGCTTGCCATTTGCAGATTCATTGCCTTTTGGGGGCTTCCGTCTGTGTTTTGTTCAGATAATGCTAAAACCTTTGTGGCATCTGTTAATGAATTACAGAAAGTTTATGGTCATCTATCCCCCCATTGGAAATTTATAATTCCACAGTCTCCTTGATGGGGAGGTTGGTGGGAACGCTTGATTAGGTCTGTGAAGTCAGCTGTCATAAAAATTCTAGGTGTTAATTACGTATCCACCATATGAAATTGAAGCATGTGTAAATTCTAGGGCCTTGATATATGTTGGAGATGAACCTGATAGTCCTATTCCACTATCTCCCTCTCATTTTGTTAGTGGAAGAAACACTGGCTTTCGTGCTCATGTGAACACCAACCCTTCCTGTATATCAGCTAAAGATTTAAGTAATAGAGAAATCTTAAGAAATCAGACCCTTGATAGATTTTTGGAAATTATGGAGTAACGATTATATCAGAAATTTATCCCCTGTTGTTAAAGGTTTTACACCAAATTGTAATCTTAAAGGTGATATAGTTTTAGTTAAAGATATTATTGCCAGATAACAGTGGCCCCTGGTTGTAATAGTAGATGTATTTCCTGGCAGGGATGATGTCCTCAGAAGTGTAAATGACAAAACTTCCAAGGGGGTAATTAACAGACCTGTGCAAAGATTACACTTACCTTGAAATCTCTAGTTCTGATTCTGATGTTGTGGCTGAAACAGTTCAAGATTCTGATGCTGTTGGTGAAACAACCCTTGGGTCTGACATTGCTGCTGAAACAGTCCAAGAATTCAAGACTTTACCTTTCCTTGAAGATTCAGATAAGAATCGTACCCATTTTGTTCAATTAATTAAGGCTCAGATTAGATTTGTGATGTAAACAACATAAGGAATCATGGTGTAGTTTTAAGGGTTTTGTTTATGTTCCTATGTATATTCAGGCCTCCAGAAATTTTTTTTTTGAGTGACCTGTTCTAATTGTATTGTTCATCACCTCTAGTGTTTAATCCCAGGCAAAAAGAAATTTAATTTTATTGAAGCGGTTTCTAGTTAAACGACTGTATAAGGATTAAATTCTTATTTGTAATACTGTTTTAGGGATTTAACTTTTCCATTCTTATGAGAAAAGTTGCATGTTGAAACTCCCTGTTATGTAAGTCACAACACTACTTTGCTTATAAATCATGTAATTTCTTTCTTTTGATAGGAGTTATGAATTCCTGTGGTGGGGAGTATGTTGGAATTCGTTTGAAGTATATTGGTCAACGTTGTCTGTGGTGCACCACAAATGTAATCTTGGCTTTAATAATTGTTATTTATTGATATGTATTACATTATTATTTACATTCATATAATTATAGATTTTTAAAAATATTTTTTTCATACATATTCGCCATTTCCCGCATCAGCGTGGTAAAAAGGGAAAATCCTTGTTTGGCCCCCTTCTCTGTTCCTTCTTTTGGAAAAATAGAAAAAAAAAGTATAAAAAAGTGTATAATTGCATATTTTTTGTATTTTTGAGAGTGAAAGAAAAGTATTTATTTTTCACGTATTGAGGTTTTGTAGATGTTGAAAATACACTGATACTTTGGACAACATGGCAGCTTGTTTTTTTCTAGACCTTCTCCAATATTTTTGAAGATTCGCCACGAATGTTGAAGCAAAAAAAACATTAGGATGTGTTAAGGATATAAGGGTATGGGGACAACTGTTGGATGGTGTGTAATCATTTTATAGAGGAGCAAATGCACATGTGAAAGTGGATGGAGAGTTGAGCGAAAGTTTCAGTAAACATACAGATGTGAGACAGGGCTGTATGATGGATGGAGTGATAAGAGAGATGAAAACAAAACTAGGGAAAAGAGTTGTAGAGATGGATTGTGGTGTTAAGGTATGGTGGCTAGTGACAAGCCTGTCTGTGGATGATACTGTGTTGTTTGCTGAGGGTGAAGAGGAGTTGCAGAAGGTTGTAAATTTTTTTTATGATGTGTGTAAGCTTAGGCGATTGCAGGTAAATGCAAGTAAAAGTGAAGTCATTGCGTTTGAAAGGAAATAAAGTGAAAGTATAGATTTTGCAAAGTCCCATAGAGTGAGAGAAGAAAGTGTACTAAACTGCATTATAGATATGGGGAAGAAAGACTGGAATAGGTGAGAGAATTTAAGTATATAGAAGCTGTCTTGGATAAGTTCAGTGATATGGAAGGAGAAATGAGAGAGAGCAGTATAGGGTAGAAGAATCATTGCATCCCTTAATAGAATAATGAAGAGTAGAGGTGTAAGTATGAAAGTGAAGAATGGATTAAGGGACAGCATAGTCCTCCTGCCCTAACCTCTGCAGCTGAAACATGGACATGGGATGAGTCAGAGAGGAAAAGAACCCAGGCTGTGGAAATTATTTGTTTGTGAGGACTAATTGGTATGACTAAATGGAATGAAGAAAGTAATGAGGGGGTGTATGAGACATTTAGTATGGCAGGGTATGCAATGAGAATGAATTGTGAAATGGTTGAGTGGGTGAAATGTAAAACTTTGATGAGGTTTGGGCAAGTAGAAAGACTGCAAGAATGGGAGTTTACAAAGAGAGTGTATATTACAATTAAAGGGATTCGTTTGAGAGGAAGACAACTTGTGATGTAGGGAAGTAGAGTGGATGAGTACTGGAGGGAGGGAAATGGGGAAAGAATGTTTGGAATGGTGTATGCATGGGAGGCATGTAAGGACAGAATAAGTGGAGACTCTTTTACTGTGGCCACCCCTTGATGGGAGTTCCTGGAGGGAATGGGCATCAGAGATTTAGATAGATAGCAAGATAAAAAACAATGAAACAGTAATGCATGTATTTTATAACACAGATTTTTACATATGGGAAAGATAGGAGTAGGTGTAAGGACTCGGTGATAATGAGGTTAAGGTAGCAATGTGAATATTACTGGAAACTTGAATCAGTGAGATATGAGCAAGATAAAGAATTTAGAGTATTTAGAAGACCCAGATCCCTCACCTTGCTTCATTATCTACTGGAGTCTAAGTTGATTAAGAAATATAGAAATGCACAGATTGATAATCTTACCAAACTACCGAACAAAGTGAACGGATTTAGAATGTAATTTTACTTAATTTTACTTTTTGTAGAATTATGTGAGCCACAGATGGACATTCTTGGACTAGGGTGGGGATGACCTATGTCACCTCACCCCTTTAAGGTAAGTTTTTTTTTCTCATCTCTATAAATATATCAGTCAACTGCTGAAGTTGATGTTTGAGTTTGGGAGATTATGTAGAAGGAGAAGAAAGATGAGAGCCAGTGTGAATAAAATCAAGGCTGTTTGGTTTAATTGTGAAAGGAAACAGATTATTTGGAGTGTGAATTTATATGGAGAGAACTTGGAGGAAGTGAAGTGGTTTAGATACCTGATAGTGGATATGGCAGTGAATTGAACTATGGTGGTTAAAGTGAGCTATATGGTGGGTGAAGGTGACAAAGGTACAACTGAGGAGAGAGAGGTCGTTATCCATAAGGGCATTGATGGGTATGTGTGATGGTACAGGTTGTACCTCTCTAATCCGATGCTCTGAGGTCCGGCAACTCCCATGCTCTGGAACATTTAGAATCTGCTGCCATAGTTTGTGTATCTGCCACCAGGGTGGTGCTGTTAGCAAGGTAGCAGCGATCAGGTGCCAAAACATGCTTATACTGCAGCCAAGCTAATTAACAGTCCTGTTAATTTCTTATATTTAGCTGTATTTTTGTCCCTTCAGGATGTCATTAAAGAGACCAAGAGGTGCAAAAGATGGTGATAGTGCTGATAAGCATAAGCATAAATCATTATTGATTCTTAAAAAGGTGGTGTTACTGAGAAAATTGGATAAAGGAACTTCTGTAAAAACTTTGTGTGAATACTGTGAGACTGGATCGTCAACTTCTTCTGAACAGTTGCTTCGTTTATACAAGGGATTGATTCGTCCTTGTATGGAGTACTGCTTTCTCATTTGGGGTGGTTCTAGCTTTGTTTCTGTACTTGACAGAGTTGAGTCGAAAGTGATCTGACTTACAAACTTTCCCAAGCTAACTTCAAAACTTGACCCCTTTGCCCTGCACTGCAATGTTGGTTCACTTTCCCTCTTCTATAGGTATTACTTTAGCTTTTCCTCCTGAGAGCTAGCTGCTTGTGTGCCCCCACAGAATATTCGGCAAGCTGCTGCATCACATGATTATTATGTGGCCATCGGCAACTCAAGGGTGTGCCGTTTTGATAACTTCTTCTTTACCTACATGTTGAAGCTTTGGAACTCCCTGCCTTCTCATGTCTTTCTCAATAACTGTGACCTGGCTCATTTCAAGAGACAGGTCTTTCACTTTCTCAAAAATTCGTAAATACTTTCCCTGTCTTTTTATTTCCCGTTTCTTAATTCTCTCTATATTTCAGTTAGGGCTCAGCCTTGATGTGGACTTTTGTCTGTGGGGAGAGTATGACTTAAAGAAACAAAAGGAGATGATTTTTTAGTTTTTTGCTGAAAATGAAAGCTGGTAAAGTTTAAAGTTTTGGAAAACCTTGAAAGGTGCCAGGAGTACAGAATCATACAGTGCAGTTATAAAGTGGTTTAAGCTCTGGCATAATGAAGGTGTAAGCATTTCTGGGGAGATGTTTAGCTGTGACAAAGTTTGTGGATGAATTTGAACAGGTAGTGGCACAGGAAAACTTAGCCACAGAATAAGTGTATAATGCTGACAAATCTTCCTTGTATTGGTGTCTTATGCCCCGAAAAACCCTTGCCCGAGAATTGAGGAGTCTCTGTCTAGGGATAAGGATTCCAAAAATAAGGCAACAATTCTTGGCTGCAGCAATGTTGCAGGAACACATGAAACCAAGCTGATGGTGATTGGTAAGAGTGGTCACTCGAGGGCCTTTAAAGGATTGAAAATTCTTCCACTTATCTACCGTGATACTAAAAAAGGGTGGATGACAACTAAGTTTCCTTGAATGGTTTGAAAATTACTTCGTGCATGAAGCTAGAGCACACTGTAAAGGGGCATCCACGCTCTTGGGCAGTGCCCGGCTGGCTCAAGTGTTAAGTCCATCATCAGACAATTTGTGGCTACTTGATGGGCAAATCAGCAGATTGCCCTTTCCCGTAGTTGAGTGAAATCAGACTGCTTGGTGGTTTGGCGCCGGATGTTGAGCAATGGCGCTGCCAGTCACAAAAAGTTACCACTCTTTACACCATATAGTTTTCTGCACTGTTCTTTTTTTCTTTTATGCACACAGCAATCAATATGCTACACAGCACTATTTTTCTTCCTTTCAACTTTGCTGCACTTTGTGATACTGGACTCATGGCCTGTGGACCATGTACTGGCTACAGTATAACTTGACTGCCCAACCACCTCAACAGTGTGGACAATGACACAGGCATGTCTGACAGACCTAGCCTGGTTAGGGAACTGCCCAATAGTGTTGACGTGGCTTAACTCTGTTGACCTCAATCTAAAGTGCAAAACATTTTTGATTTTGATAATTGTTCGGCATACCCCAGAGCAGAACCATGTTTGGAAGCATTATTAGTTGTATTATTTCGTGCTTTAAGCTTTGTTCTACCTTTGATAACACGGCAATATGTATGTCGAATGAGCTGGCAAGACTTGGGGTTAGGTATATGTTTACATAGGGGTTCCCTGAGGAGTCATTGTCTGTTTTCCAGCATTTTCTGAGGTCCAGCAGTGGTCAGGTCCTAAGGCTGACATATTACAGAGGTTCAACTGTGTAGTAGTCCTGTTGGTACAGTATGAATGCAAACTGTGGGCCTTATACTGGAAAGGATGTTGTAAAAGCGTTGGAAATGAAATGTTAAGGCCAATAATTTGGTGTAAGTAGGGTTGATCAAACAAGAAATAATAGTTGCCAGTTAGAGAGAAATTTGGTTGTAAGAGGAGTATGTATGAGAGAACTGAAGAGAGAGTGTTGAAATGGTATGGATATATGGAGACGATGAGTGAGGAAAGGATCACTAAGATGATGTAGATGTCAGAAGTGGAGGAACAAGAAAAAGAGGGAAACCAAAGATGTGGATGGATGAAGTGAAAGATGCTTACAAGACCCTAGGCCTGGCTATACAGGAGGGTACTAGGTATGCAGGGGATAGAGCAAATTTGAGCGATGTGGTTTATAGGGGATGATGTGCTGTCAGTGGGCTAAACCAAGGCATATGAAGCAGTTGGGGGAAACCATGAAAGGTCTGTGGAGCCTGATTGTGGATAATGGGCTCTGGTTTTGGCGCATTTAAATGATAGCTAGTGTGTAGATATGTGTGAATGAGGCCATTTCTACATTTGTTCGTGGCATTACCTCACTAATGTGAGAAATGGTGAGCATATGTGAATGAATAAAAGAAACTTCAGTAAATATGGTTTGTGATATGTAAGGTCATGTAAGATACTGTACCACTTTTGCTCATTTTTTAAGTAAGATTCACATTATTGAGAAACAGCCCCCATGATTTTTTTTCTTTGTAGCCCCCTTGGATATTTTATTTCATACCATAGTTATTTGATGTTTGAATGGTAGGGCAGCTTTTGAGATGTTGGGTGGAATTGTAGAATGTAAGTGAACAGTAGTGAAGGTAATGTACTCTGGCAAACTTGTTGTGTGCGTTTCCTACTGTTTTCTTACCTGTCAGAATAGAAATTGCTAATATTGGTAGGACAATTTGATATGTTTAAGAGAATTATATGGAGGAAATGCAAGTAAGAGCAAGAGGCTCATGCAATAAGGAAAGAGACTGACCTCTGTAGTATAAATCTAAATGAGGAAGAGTGGGAAACTGTATTTTGCATTGATTATTGATAAGGAAGGCAGTGGGAAAGTAAAAGTTGAAAGGTGAGTAGTTCAAAGTATTTTTTAACTTTAATGAATGGGAGAAAGTTTAATGGATGTAAGGAGCCATCATGTTGGAATATGTACTTCATCTCTTGTATCTGAATTGAAAACTGAATTTTCCAAGTCATAGAGCTGTAAAATGGAGAATGCATTATCAGTAGTAAAGCAGGAATGCATTATCAGTAGTTTAGTTGGAATGCAAAGGGAAAAGTGAAATAAGTAAAGGTGTATGCAATGTGTGTGGTAAGAGAAAGTCATTAGACAAATGCATGGCAAAAGGCTAGATGATGATATGGCCATGTACAATGTATAGCAGTTGAGCAGATATTGAGGATTTTATGTATTGTGGTTGAAGGTACAATCAGATGTGGACAGAAAAAGTGATGTTATTATCGAAGCTATAATGAGAAGAGATTCATTGAGAAAGATGGACAGATTTGGGGAGTAAACTTATAAGAGTTAAAGATATTTTACATGAGGATATCATGAGCATAACTGTCAGCCTTAAGTAGTTGAGTTGCCTTGTGTAGTTTGGTAACAACTTAGTGCACAGAACAGATACTTAAAAGGATTTCTGATAAGTGTGGAAAAAAGTACACTTTGCCTCATGGGATATACGTTGAGGATACTTATACAAGAGGATGAATGTGAGTGAGCAATGAGGCTGTTTGATCTTGTTTATGCCATGGAAAAGGGAGTTTAGTTAAAGATTAAAGATGTCATTTGCGGTTGAGCAGGCACTTTTTTTAGTCAGTGATTGATGATTGATGTTTCTAAACCAGCTGTATTTCACACTTGAATATTAATGCTGGGGATCTTTTGCAGGTCAGAAGGCTTTTAAGAAGAAGCAGCTTTGTTACAAACAAGTACCGCGTAACATGGCAACACAGACCATAACAGATATCATCATCTTGAGTCGCTCCAAAGTTGCACCTGAGGGGTTTTCTCTTGTAGGAGAGATGAATGGTCTGTGTATTTGTATTAAGCCAGGGCCAGCACCAACACCACAGTATAACAAACCTGTTGCCCAAACTTCATCACCTCTTCCTTATGGGTTAGTGTATGTTCTCACTGTTTGTACTGTTTCAGTCATACATCTTTACATTAAAGGTATTACTTTAGGAGCCAGCTGCATGCAGGATTGGAAAACTGTGTTTGATATTGCATATTTTGTCTCTGTTTTCATTGAGTGGAACTAGCCCATATAGTCATTTAGCTTACTTAATTATATACTCAACACATGTTCAGTGTGTTGAAATGAAACATGATCTAGCCCTTTAAGTGCTACTTAGTTGCTCACTTTCCATACCAAATTGATTCATCAAGTGAGATCAAAGTTTCCATCCTTCCACCACCACATGCAAAATGCTTCTATTGCATCAGACCACAATCATTGCTTATAGAGGTGGATTAAGATGTAGCACAAGACATGTACCAAGAATTTGTGTTACATCAGACTGTGCCTTATCTTGACATCTATTTAAACATAAATAAGAAGTTAGGGATTGTGAAAAAGAAATGAAATGTTACTGAAAATGTTATGTAAACACTGGAAATAATGTGCTAGTAATACTCATTTTATTGAAGTATTAAGAATTATATATTGTGTCATAAAAGATAACTGAAGGGGGCAGGAGTGGGTGGCAAGTCAGCCATATACAGCCTCATTGCAAAAGCCAAGAATATCTCAAAAGGTGAAGTTCCACCTCGTCAATCTGTACCAGTGTGTCCCTGAAACACTTCAGCAACTACTGACAAGCTTATCAAGAGGCAAGTATTGAAAAATCCTTGCATCACAGCAAGACTGTTGAAGTAAGCCTATCCCACCCTCCTCGGAAGTGTTGCAGAATGCACCATTCAAGAGCGCTGCCAGAAGCACCTGAACCTACCTCTTCATTCCCCGGCCAGAAAACCCCTGCTGACTTGCAAAATGCATGCTGCTCGTCTCATTTTTGCAAGGAACTACAAACATTTCACTGTTGAGGACTGGAGAAGGGTCTTATGGAGTGATGAGTCGACTTTCCACTGTGGTGCAGTAAGACATGGCAAGTTGAGACGACCCTCACACATGAATCCATTTGACCCCCCATTATGTGCAAATGACTGTCAAACACCCGGACTCAGTCATGATTTGGGGTTATTTCAGTGGAGAGTTAGGGCGTGGGGAATTTCATGTGCTTCACAAGAACATCACAATGAATGGAGACCGCTACATTGAAGTTCTTAGTGACCACATAATAAATTTTTATGAGATCCATGGCTGCACCTTCTTTATGCAAGACAGTGCACCATGTCACAAGGCAAAGAAGATCATGAAATGGTTGTCAGACAAGCAGATGAACATCCTTCAGTGGCCTGGAAACTCCAGACCTGAGTCTCATTGATGAGCTGTAGTCTCCCATGAAGCTTAAACTTCAAGAAAGGAATGCCTCTTAAGTTCCTTACCCTTTTGAAACCATCAGAGACAGCTGGTTGAACAGAATTGACCTTGATTACTGCAAAAACTTACTTGTTTTTTGTTTTTTTTCCCATTCCTCAGACTTTCCTTGGTTACCATATATGAAAAAGCCTCGGTAACATCACACAACCTTGCCTCACACCCACATGTATACCAAAACTTTCACTCAACTCTACACCCACTCATACACATGCATTTGCTTTTCTATAGAAGGCTTTCACACCATCCAACAGTTGTTCCCCTATCCCATATATCTTTAACACATCCCATAAAGCATTCCACTTGACTCTGTCATATGCTTTCTCCAGATCCATTAAAGCTGTATGCATGTTTTTACCTTTCGCTAAATACCTTTCCACAGTCATTTTTACCACAAAAACCTGAACCACACATCCCCTAGCTTTCCTAAAATCCCCATGCTCCTCACTTAGTCTGCATTCATTAACTCCCATCTCTCTATCAGTCAACATTCTTACATACACTTTAACTGATTTATTCCCCTATAATTGCTACATACATCCTCAGCACCTTTTCCTTTGAATAAAGGAAGAGTAATAGCTTTCACCCAGTCCTGAGGCACAACATTCTGTTTCCATGCTAAATTTCATATCAGATGCATTCACTCTACCATACTTTCTCCTCCATACTTCAGCATTTTAGCCATAATCCTATTCACTCCAGGTGCTTTTCCTATCTTCAACCTCATTATTACCCTTCTTACATCCCTTTTTGCTATAGTACCCTGCACTTGTATCCTCTTCTTTCCATCCTCCATACCCATGCATGTAACAACTACTGCCTCCTTTTCTCCAACATTCATCAGTTCTTCAAATAACTCTTTCCATCTTCCTTTCATTTCCTTTTTTTGGATTCAGTAACTCCCGTTCCTTACTTCTTACATTAACATTTCCACTCTTACATCCACCTCTGCTTTTTCACCTCCTTCTAGTATGATTTTCTATTATTATGAAACTTCTCACTCAACTTTCTTCCAAAATCTTCATCTACTCTTTCTTTGCTTTCCTCTGTCAGCTTTTTAAAATTCTGCTTACTTATTTGATATTCTTCCTTTCTTTGCTGAACTTCCATTGGTACACTGCTATCAAGCAATCCACCCTATGCCTTTTTCTTCTTTTCCACAGCTTTTCTAATCTTCTGTCCACCATGCATTGCCCTTTTTATTCCTATATCTCACAACCTTGTATCCAACCACTAATTTTTCAACCTTTAATAGCATTTCTCTCAGCATTTTAAACACCTCATTCATACATGACTGCAGCCCTACATTCACTGCATTTCCATTTAAGCTTTCATTTACCTTCCTTTCATACTCCTCCCTGCATTTTTTTCTGGTTCATTTTCTCACTTGCCGACACTTTTACCTTTCCATTTTTCCTTATACCATGCCTCCACTTCTCCCTGATCCTCATCGCCACTAGAACTGCAGAATGGTTAGTCTCCAAAGAATCCTGTCACAACTCTAGCATCTAGCACAGCCGTTCTCAGTGTTTCATCCATTGCCACAAAGTCAGTCAAAGCCTTTTGCTCTTCTCTTCCACCATTCCTCATCCATGTATATCTGTGGATCATCATGTGCTGAAAAAAGGTGTTTGCAAGGAATAAACCCCTCTCAGCTTAAATATCAACAAATAACTTCCATTTTCATTTACTCCAGGCACTCCCCTTTACCAACTATCTCACCAATTTCTTCACATCCCACTTTCGCATTCATATCACCCATCACGACCACGTTTCTCTCATTCTAAAAACTGTTTGTACAGTCTTTCAAATTTCACTAGAAACATTTCATTTCATCCTTACCTCGTACAATTTTCATATTCACAGGGTCATATACACATACCCATGCATACTTCACAATTCCAGTCTTTCCTTTCACCCACACTGTTCTTGACCCATTCCATCACTGTTCTGTAACACCTTCCACACTCGTTAAAAGCAGAATTGCACATCCTTCTTTCTCTCTTCCCTGATGATTTTCACTCATGCCCCTCCATACCACTCCTCCTTCCACGCACTCCCATAACTTGCATTCACCATTTCCATTTTTACGCCACACACCTTGCCCAAGGATATGGGTTTCCCCAATCCCCAACACATCCATGCTACAACTTTTAAACTTTTCTACAAGCTCCTTCCCTTTTCTCTCATTAGTCATCCCATTTACATTCAGTGACATCACCCTCAAACTCCTTGGCATAACTGGTAGCCTCTAATGTGGCTTCTTAGCCTTTTGTGCCTCACCCTTAACAGGCCACTGGCAGAGGGCAACTCCAGTGCAGTGTTTCGAGAGGCAGCGAGACTCTAGAATTGTCCAATAAACTATAAAGTCCCATTGCACCTCAGGTGCTTGTCTGTCTTTAAAAGAATTACCCTGATGGAGTTGGGCAATCCTCCTTCTTCAGTTCCACCCCTAAGGGATGTATTAAAGAGTTCACCATGAGAAGTCAGGGTGACTTGGATATTCTAGAACAGTGTTCTTCAAACTTTTTTCATCATGACCCAATTTACTTTTATGTATTACCTTCATGACCCAATTGCAAGTCTGTTTACTATGTGAGACAAAAGTAGTATCGCTGTCTTGTCCGATGATTTAATATAACTAGTGAAACATAATGAAAGCCCTACCACAGGAATGTCCATGCAGCTGGCAAGACTGATAGGTCTCTAAAGCTTCATATATGCCACCATTGTGATAATGATCAAAATGAACCAGGGAGATTTAAAGGGATGTCCAAGATTACTGCGTGTGGGATTCAAAAACGAGGTGAAATGTAAACCATAATCGAGAAGGCGTCGATCATATGGGCATTCACCGCATGGCCATGTTTCACCTCAGCCATGAAATTCCATGTGATGGTATTCGACGTTATTTGGCAGTGATATCATTAGGATGGTGAAGGTGTGGCTGTGATGTGCAGTAGCAAATAGTATACGGTATACTATGTGTTGTGTTGGGGATATGTGTTATATGTTTCAATAAAGGACTAGTTTATATTTTTTTCACAGTTTGTATTCTATGATTGTTTGATAATTTTGCACATTTATGGGCAGTTTGATACCCATTGACAGTTATATTGCAAAGAGTAATACGATTAGTAGTGTTGTGCAATTATTTTTGCAATATAGGAAGTATGTTCCAATGAAAAACACCAGTATCCATGGAAAAGAGGAGCAGCTCTTCATTTGCTAGTTGCCCTGTGAAATTGTTTGGTAAAACATTGATAACCATATTTCCTATCAACACTTTATACATTTTGCTCATGTTTCTTGCACTTTAATTTAATTAGACTGCTTCAAACAGATATTCGTTCGAGATAACCAAGGAGTGCTTCATAAAGGATTTGATTATAGCAGATAAAATTAACCATTCTGATGCATGATGTGTGTTTATCAAAAGCCCCTATGGCAGTGCTACCAACCGTTCGCATGCCGTACGGTACACAGCATTGAAAGTTTTGCCCATTACCATATGTTTTCACTAAATTGTACGATATGGCTTTTGTCTTTGATAGTACCTTTCTCCCTGCGGTATGAAAGCTTTTTACCAGTACATCATACGTACACACATACATATGTATGCATATACATACATATATACATACATGCATTCATATGGATTCAAAATAATTGGATATGTTGAAAGTTTGCTTATATAAATTTTATTTATAAAGAAAATAATGTAAAATATGTCGAACTACTGTGTAAATTGCTACAAAGCAGAGAAAAACGGTTTGAAGATACCTCTTCAGTGTGCCTGGTGTACCTGCTTGTTACTAGTTATCTTGACTGAGTCTGGTTTGCAGGAGGATAATGCCACACGCATGTTGGCTGTAGGATTGAGTCGGTTTCTTTCTTTGTTTTTTAGCTCTATCAAGGTTGAGAAACCACCTTCACACAAGTATGTAGTTGTAAAAGGTATTTAAAGCAAGATACTCTCCTTACTTAAATGTGGATATTCCTTGGAAACATTTATCCAAAATGATGACATAGATGATGACTTGTGCCTGATTCTTAATGATGTATCACTTGTAAGATGAAGAAGCTCTTTTTCTAGATCAGAGGTTAGGTTTAGCCCTACAAGAGCCTCTGGTCTTTCAAAAGTGTAAGGGTCTTTTACCCAATGCTTTTCTCTCATATATTGTAACTTTTCTTTTGGAAAGTAGAGTTCAAAACTTGCTGACAAAGAATGAAGGTGTATCTGTATATCGCATTTAATTTTCTACAGATTTTCTTCACTGATGCTGTTATCTTCAATATGCTGCAAATTGTTGGGAACATGTAGTAAACAGGGCGGTCAACTCCAAGCCTAGCTTACCACTGCATTATTGATTTCTTACATGTTTCTACTTCCTCACTGTGTCGGAATACATCATTTTCTTTTCCTTGCAGTTTCAGATTAAGTTCATTTAGATTTGAGAAAATGTCTGCTGAATATGAAAGGTTCAGGATCCACTCATCATTGCAAAACAAGCCTGCCATGCTGTATTTTTTCTCCAGAAGGAAAATATGAATCTCCTTCCTTAGCTCATAAACCCTTGATAAAATTCTGCCATGGGAAAGCCACCAAACTTCTGTATGATACAACAGGTGTGAATGACCAGCTTTCTTCTCCAGGCACAATATTTCAAACAACCGACTGTTAAGTGAACTTCCTTTGATTATGTTGACAACTTTCACCACCTCATTCAGAACACCTCTGAGACAGCCTGGGATACCTTTGGCAGCCAGTGCTTCATAGTGAATGAAACAATGTGTCCAAATTATGTCATTAATGGCTGTCTCAGATGTTTTGGTCACACCCCCCCCCCCTTTTTTTTTTTTTTACCAGTTATGTTTGTTACTCTGTCCATTGTAATTCCTTTGGTGTTGACCGAGTTCAGTGTGTATTTTCTAACTACACAGTCATTCAACACTCTGTATATCTCTGATCCCAATGTATGTGTAGGTAAGGTTAAGCAACAGAGCAGGTCTTCCAAGAAGTCATCTTTCCCTAAGTATCTCACATAAACCAAGAGTATTGCACAGTTAGATACTATATCAGTACTTTCACCAAGCTGAATAGGAAATTTTCCTGCAGACTGTAGACGTGACACCAGCTGAAATTCTAAATTTTTCGCGATATCACTTATCCGCTGTGACACTGTTGTATTACTGGGAGGGACACATTTGATCTTGTCTGCCGACTTTTCATCAAGAACCGTATTCAATATATCCACAGCGGAAGGGAGAATAAGTTTATCACCATACATATGTGGTACTGTCTCTTTTGCAATGCAGTTGTGCTTTGTCATTAAAAGTAATTGCTTTACTGAGAACTTTCACTGACATCTTCAATTGCTCCTTTCTTCTTTGGAAATACTTGACTGGTTTTCCAATTAGGCCAGCATGCTTTGTCTCAAGATGTCTCTTTAATTTTGATGGTTTCAAACTTTCATTTGCAAGAACTTCACTGCAAATCACACAATGTGGCCTTGGTTCTCCTTTTTCCTGTTCATACCTGTTAAAGCCATACTTCAAAAATTTATCGCTGTACTACCTTGTCCATGACTTAACTTTCTTCTCGGCAGGCGGCTCAGAAGAGGAGGCTGATGAGGATGTGGCCTCTTCCATGCTTGACGCGCACACCTCTCTGCCTGTGTATCTTTATCAGGTGCACATATACTTGATGACTGAGCAGTGACTTCTTATAACAAAATGATCCATTCTGTCAAAGCATTGTGCATAATGCATGACTAAAGAAGGGTCAATGTTCACACTCCTGCAGTACAACCGTAACTGAGGACAAGTTCGTTTCTGTGGCGAGTGAAGATTATTTGTGAATGTGTACAAGTCTTGTCTCTTCCTCCCATCTGTACTCTCTTATATTTATGACAACTTCTATGATTATTATTATTATTTTCATTTTTTTTCATACATATTCGCCATTTCCCACATTAGTGAGGTAGTGTTAATAACAGAGGACTAAGCCTTAGAGGAAAAAATCCTTATTTGGCCCCCTTCTCTGTTTGTTCTTTTGGAAAAGTGAAAACAGGAGGGGAGGATTTCCAGTCTCCCCACTCCCTCCCCCTTTTAGTTGCCTTTACAACATGAAGGGAATATGTGGGAAGTATTCTTTCTCTCCTATCCCCAGGGATAATTATATTTATTATTATTTTTATTATTATTTTTATTAATGCATTTCACTTATTTATATATGCTTATGATGTGGTGACCCACTGAACAAAAGCTTGCGACCCAGTATTGGGTCATGACTCGTACTTTGAATAACCCTACTCTAAAAGGACACTTTGTTTCTGTCCCTCACCTGTAGACAGGGCAAGTAAATAGCTAGATGCACAATGGCTAACCCCCATACACAGTTGCCAATAATTCATCAATTTCCTAAGCAGGTAAGAATTGCTGGCTACTGGAGTGAAATATTTTCAGGAAAATATTTTAATTTATTAGGAAGGCTGTGCCAGCAGTATGGAATGATGAATAATTATACCACAGGACAATGCTGTCCACTATTCAGGGAGTGTGGTCAGGTAGGGAATGGTGGTATGGGAGGGTGTAATGGCTAGGGAGGGAATTGGTGGTGGTTGTGAGGAAGGGTGAAGTAGCCAGGGTGAGAGGGTATGGTGGTGGTTGTGAGGGAGGGTGAAGTAGCCAGGGTGAGAGGATATGGTGGTGGTGGTGATGAGAGAGGGTGTGGTAGCCCACCACAGGAGTGAAGAGACAAGAGCCGAGAGGGTCTGAATAGACTTGTAGAATATGGAGTGTGAACAGATAAGTGGAAAGACACGGAGTGCAAAAGTCTGAAAATTTGGGCGATATATTTTGTGAGGATGATGTAATAGAAACCGAAAGAATATATTATTTTAAAAGTTAAAGTGCAGGTAAGTTTGAGAAAACGGAAAGGAAAGATATGTGATTTATGGGTGTGATGAGGTTACTCGTCAAGATTGTTGTAGTGCTTATATATGTAGCTGGTTTTGTAACAGTGGAATGGCATGTGGTGCCCAGTATCACATTAGGAATATAGCTGGACTGATGAGAAGTGAGAAGAGAGAAATTTGGTATAAATTATGTGGATGAAAATATAGACAATGGTTGTGTGGCTACATGAAGAAAACCAATATTTTAAGTTGTTGATTCATGGTATATGGTTTGCATTAGCAACCATACCCTTATGTGGAACAAAGCATACATAATACTTATGAATACTGAAACTCATTAAGTGCTCTGTGCTGCTTCTCACCCCTGTCATTCACTTAATATTTTCTTTTTTTTAGATGATGACATATGGTGGAACTAGTACAAAGCTTGATGTCTGCTTTAACCTGAACTATCGTGACCACACAGTGTCCCTGCTTGAAGATTAAGGACCAAATAAAAACTAAGAACAACTTGAGAGACCAACATTTACTTCACCCCTTGGAACGTTTCAATAGAAATAAAGGCAAAACACTTTTGAGGATCTGCTCAGCAGTGTGAATTTTTGCAAGAGAATTGCCCATTAGTGTTTCTGGAAAAGACCACATTAATCTGCTATGTTGGCAGACTTTAGAGAGTATTGTTATTAGGCAGGTATTGCCTGGCCATTTCCTCAATAGTCAATGTTACCTTACACCCAGAACTAGCACTAGACAAGCAGTTATCAACGTTTTTTATATCAGTTTGTGTACTTTAAAAGAATAATTTCTTATAAGCATTAATTTCTTAGCTAATTTATTTCATTCTTAAAGAATTAGTAAATATCCATCATTATGACATACTAAAAGAAAATTGTAATATTGCTGAATAAATAATAAAGTAGAATTCATGATTTTGAAATTTGATTCCAGAACTTCTTTGGAGGGCTTAAAAGACTTCTTTGCTTTTACTTTGATTTTTAACATCTGAAATCCAGTTTGATAGTTAAACATCTTAAATTCATACTCAAGACATTTTTAAATGAATGTCAGAGTTAAATGCATTCAATAAGTATGGTAAATGAAATAAATAAATTAAAGGGCATTTACAATTGCTGTTAAAAGTTGCAGTATGTACTAGCAGAACAAGAACACTTATTCCTTACTCTTTGGGGTAGGTTAAAAGAAATACTACCCAAATTTCTTGTTCACAGAGGAAAAGTGAGATGGATGGGAGTTGAGGGGGATGAAAATCTAACCCACCTATTTTACACTTTCTAAAAATGGAAACAAGTAACAGCAAAGCATGGATTTTTTCCCTCTAAGACTCATGCATCTGTTCCTGACACATTATTAAGATGGAAAAAGCAAGCATGCATCCTTTGCAAACAATTCATCTGCTCTAACTAGAGAAAGTGTGTAACAGGATTTGATGGAGATGCCCTGTGGGAAGTGTTAAGAGTTTTATGGTGTTGGAGGAAAGTTCCTAGTACCAGTGAAGACTTTCTCAACAGAGTAAGGTGAAGGTGGGTCTGCAGCAAGGGTGTTCAATTTGTTTATGGATAGGGTGGTGAATGAGGTAAATACAAGGGTCTTGGAGAGAGGGGCATGTATGAAATATGTTGGACCTTGGGAGATAGGTCAGTCGTTGATTGCTAATGACAGAATGCTGGTGGCAGGTACGAGTAAGAAACTACTGGTGGGTGTCTGAGTGAGTGTGTGAAAGGTTTAGACAGTCGTGAATAAAAAGCAAGGTTATTAGGTATAGCAATGTAAAGACAACTAGCTGGAGTGTGAGTTATATTGAGAAAACTTGGAGGAAGTGAAGTGTTAGATACCTGGGAGTGGACATAGCAACAACTGGAACCATGGAATCCGAGGCAAGTTAGAGGGTGGGCGAAGGGAAGAAGGTTGTGGAGAGAACGGAAAGGAGGTCACTATCTGGGAGGGCAAAAATGGGTATGTTTGAAGTATAGTAGAGCCAACAGTGTCGTATAGATGCAAGGTATATGCAATATGCGAGAATGTATGGGAGAGTTAGAATGAGTTGGATATGAAATATAACAGGACATGTAGTGTGAGGAAGGTTGATCAAGTAATGGTGTGGCAAGAGACAGGTGTTGTACTAAGAAGGATATGGTTGAAAAAGATGAAGAGGGTGTGCTGAAATGTTTTGGACATTTGGTGAAGATGAGTAAGGAGAGGTTGACAAAGAGGATATATTTTTCAGAAGTGGAAGGCACAAGGTGAAGATTATATTCGAGGTGGAAGGATGGAATGAATAAGATTTTGAGTGCTCATGGCCTGAACATACAGGATGATGAAAGGTGTGCACAGGAGAGAGTGAAACAGAGCAACTGGTATGCAGGGTGTGACTTGCTCTCAACTGACTGAATCAAGACATATGAAGCATCTGGGGAAAACCACAGAAAGGTCTGTGGGGCCTGGATGTGGTTAGGAAGCTGTGGTTTTGGTGCATTACACAAGGCAGCTAGGGAATGGACGCAAGAGAATAATACCTTTTCTTTGTCTGTTCCTTGCAATACCTTGCTAACACGGAAAACTGCGAACAGGTATGAAAGGAAGAACAAAAATATCTACATTACTCATGTAGGTGTTATTGAACTCTCCCTGTTCAAGATTACATTGCAAGAGAAAAGTACTTATGACAAGGATATATCAGAGGGAGTGCAGTCTCATCAAAACTTCTTGCTCCAAAGTTCTAAATTTCTTACTACTAAAAGCAGTACAGCTTTGAGCTGTAGAAGCCTGTTGAAAAAGATCCAGGGTAACGCCACGACTCTTTCTTAGATATTAGTACTGCGATAAACATATTACTCATTTCCTGTGTATTGTAGGTGTTACCAAGAGGGGCAGAAATGAGAGAATGGAAATGCTGTTCCAGTATTATTACATTTCCCAACAAAGGAAGAGAGGAAGAAAGTAAGCAAGGATTTTTCCTCTGAGGCACAGTAGCCTGTTTGTGGTGCCACTATGCTAAGGCTGAAAATGACAAATGGGTATAAAAGAATATATTTATATTCCTGTAAACTTGGAGGAGAAATATGGACAACTACAGGGACATCTGATATATCAAAAGCATTCTATTTGTAGTATGTAATGTTCTTGGCTAATCAAATATTCCACATGATTAAAATTTATTGAATGTGCTATTCTTTCACAAGTCCAAGAGTTAAAAATGCTGTGTTGAATTACTAGTATGGTAAATCTAATTTCATGAACCTTCTGTTAAACATACTAATATTAATGACGGGAGATTGTGATTACCTGTTAAGGTACATTTACAGTCTAAGTAATATATAAAAAGTACTGCTAAGCAGCCATAATAATCACTAGCCTTACCTTTACATGGTATCCTGCTATCTACTTAGGAGCTGAAAACTGAACTTTCCTCAGCTCCTGTTGTGAATAATATTGCACTGTCTACTGTATTTACTAAAGACTGCCACAACTTGTTCCATTATTTCAGATATATCATCTTTAGTCTTGAAAAATATAACCAGAAAGGCAGCCTTATCTCTAATCTCCAGATTGTAATCTCTCATCCCCTGTATCATGCACTTAGGACCTTCCACCCCTTCTCTTCTCTCTCCTTGCTTTTTGCTGCCTTCTTTTTTCTCTCCTACGCCTTCTTCTCTCTCGACGTTGCCGTTTCCTTTCTTCATATGATGGGTCTATATCTCCATTCCACTCCTCCTCCTCCTCATTTTGCTGTCCCCCTATGCCATTTACTTCTATCCATTCACTGTCTGCAAAGTGATCATCTCGTTTTTCCTGCAACATTTTCAAAAAGGTAAGATTCACAGGAATTTCTGAATAACATTGAAATAACAGAAACAATGAATATCTGATTTCCACAAAGATCCCATAGTTAATGTTACAGAATGTTTCAGAAAATGTATCTGAAACAGGTAAAGGGAAAAAAAGCATTAATAAAATGGGAGGGAGGGAGGGAATCATTATCATACATGAGTTATCTATACATTTTGAGTTACATTTCATGAAAAACAAAGTTCTATTTCATGAATATTTATAATTCTCTGGCCTACAGCATTCCTATTCCCTACTTCCTTGCCAGTTTTCTTGTCTCTCCTCCATTAGTACTTCAAGTTTCCCCTTCCCCTATTATATATATATATATATATATATATATATATATATTTTTTTTTTTTTTTTCATACATATTCGCCTTTTCCCGCGTTA
>JAYMFT010163792.1:0-12373 GCA_038088735.1 Panulirus argus | reverse complement strand
TATATATATATATATATATATATATATATATATATATATAGAGAGAGAGAGAGAGAGAGAGAGAGAGAGAGAGTGAGTGTTATTGAAATATGTGTTGTGTTCACAGGTTTCCCTTCGATACAAGCGACACAGACAAGGTGGATTGCCTTTGCTAAGCAGATCCACTGAGAGAGAAAAGAAAATTCAGTACATATAGCGTTTCTTTTTTCATAGTTCAACCTCAAAATGGATCATTTGAACCACACAGTTTGAAGCAACAGTGTACAGCTACAGCAGCCTCAATGCAGTGGCTCCGTACGGCTTACGAGGATGGAGGTACGGCAGGTCCAAGAGCTGCCACCTACGAAAGACGAATCAATTGGTCGCGCAGACTCGCCTGCCTAACGGCCTCTGGCGTGATAACTGAACACCTGCAACTGTGGACACCTCGAGAACGACTCTACGACCCCCGAGGACGACGTTACGACCCTTGAGTACGACGGTGCGACCCTCGAGGACAACTGTACGACCCTTGGGTATGATGACCTGACCCCTCATGGGTCAGGTCAAGGGGTCGTACCCGACGTCCTGCTCAAGAGGTTAAGCAGGAGGGTGAAATACGGACATTACCACAAGAAATCATCTGGCATACCAGCGTACCCAGTTCACCGCAGAAACGGAGTCAGAACAACGAGCCTACCACACACCACAACTAGAGGAGCCAAGCGAAGCCCGGTGTGGTGCCACTACCACCAACACCGCCAGAGGCAAGAGCGTCGTGAGTGGTGCCACCATCGCCATCGGCAGCAACAGCAGCAGCTGCTGCAGGAGGGCGAGGCTGAGTGAGCGGCTCCCATGGTGACGTCACCACATCAACATGACGGGCCCCAGATGGCTGCCAACAATAAATCTCTCACCAGTTATCGTCCTCACACACACACACACGCACACACACACACACACACACAGCTCCCGACAGTTATTAATGGATCCCAGTAACACCTAATACTTACTTCATCCTCAAGTTTGACTTCCGTGTCGAGACGGAGGAGGCGTTCCTTGCTGGACAGTGGGTACATTCATCGCTATTCCCGTCCCTCTCTCCTAGAGAACCAGTAGGAAGACTACGCAAATCTTAGGGCGAATGTTTGTAAATCTACTCATGTAACGTGTCTGCCACTCAGCCAACACCTCCCACACTAACCCATCGTACGCAATCCTGCTTCAGCAACCTACACTCTGCAGTAATCACTCATCTGCCTCACAACTGTGGCTAAGTTACAGCTTTTTGACTTACCGAGACCAATGAACGGTTAACCATCTACTTACCTGGGAAGTGGCTGTTATACAACCAATGAATTCACAAGACAACTCCGACCATACAAGGTGTGTGTAAACATTCTATCCATAATGAGGTTCTGATGCATGGGAAGTATCCCAACTTCGTCTACTGTATATTGTTTAATTCTAAACGTAATTTCTATCACTAAGGCCCAGTCCCTGGACTTTTTCTGCAATCTGTATCCTCTTTTTTCTGCCACCACCCACAAGAAACTCGGCGTTTTTTGAGGCAAAATCTGATATCGGTCAGCCTCCGATGTTGTTGTGTTCCAAGCGACGCCTTCTGCAGGATAACCCAAAATAAAGATAATGGTAAGATGGGTCAGTAACTTCGTTCATGTTCTGACATTGACGGGTATAAATAAGGACCCGATGTACCAACACGAGAGGCCATCCGTCTCCACACAAGCCCAGCAAGATCACAAGGAGTTAGCCAACACACGAGCCCAGTAAGACCACAAGGGATCAGCCACCACTATAAAAGCTCACTCTGGATCCACAAGTGTCCGTCCGAGGCCATAAAAGCCGAGCGCGTCTACAAAAGGCCAGCGGGCAGCAGCCACCATCCATAATGCTAATAGATGTTGTACCGCCTGGTTACCTGGAGGCCAGTGTGTGGCGCCGGCAGCGGCCTGAATAATTCATAACAAGTAAAGAGAAGTATGTGAGCAGCCCCACGACCCGCTGCTGCTGCTGCGGGCGGTGAACCCTCCGCCAGGGGCCACGACCCGCTTCTCCCCGACCCCCACCTCAGGCAGGACGCCTCAACCCCTATGGCTGTTGTCACAACGAACATGCGTGTGTTGCAATATCATTACGGTTTTTCAAACGTTGTGTAATAATACAGCGGAAGGTTTTTGCGCCATGAACTATGTGGAGCACATGAACAGTGTGGTATGCCATGACGTCAGCTGGGACGCCATGGTGTGACCCTGACCCACCTCCCTCCCTCCCTCTCCCTTCTCCTCTTTGCCCTTCCCTTCCTTCGCCCTCCCTGTCTCCACTCTCTTTGCATCACGTAGGAAACAAAACTTGCCGGCAAGAATAATCTCCCTTAAAATGAGACCCTCATCTAGCACAGACCTCGTGATAGGAGGACTGACGACGGAGCCAAAGGCTTTAAATACACTTAAAATGATTTTCCACAAGGAGACGATCTCCACCTCGGTTCGCCCCGCACCCTGCTCTACAGGCTGGCTGGAGACCCAAGGGAGAGCGCAGGAACTTCTCTGCCGTGGTGTGGCCTCTCTGGCCGGATCAGGTTGCCGACTCCTGCAGTCATCCCGTGAGGACGGGACGAGTGGCGGCATATCTGGGACATAAGGCTCGAGGAATTCTACCTGGGCGTGTCTGGCCAGGTGTCTCACATCCCGAGAGCCGTCGCTGCGATACCCACAACCCCCGAACCACTCGCCCTCAAAGCTTGAGGTGGCCCGGAAAAAAGTAACTGACGTAAGACCATTTTACGGATACAAAACACAAGACCGAATCGTAATACCGGTAACGTTACCGTGCCACTGATACCCTCATCCTGATACTGGTCGGTTCACCTGGGCGTGTGTGGAGTCTGTGGCACTGGCTGCCATAGTCTCCACAAGGGGAACATGAGCACGCTATTACAAGGGGCACTTGCTTACCTACGTTTCACTACCAACTACCTCAGCTATTCCACGTACTCACATTACCATTACAGTGGCTCCCTGGGCAACTCAAGGGTGTGCCGTTTTGATAACTGCTTCTTTCCCTACACGTCGAAGCATTGGGAACTCTCTACCTTCTCATGTCTTTCCCAATGACTATGACCTGGCACATTTCAAGAGACAGGTCTTTCACTTTCTCAAAAATTCGTAAATACTTTCCCCGTCTTCTCCCCCCTCCCCCCAGCTTTCTCAATTCTCACTATATTTCAATAAGGGCCCGGCCTTGATGTGGACTTTTGTCCGTGACTAGAGCCTTCAACATAAAAAAAAAAATAACCCCCACACTCACATTCCACTGCATCGGCTTCTTTTAAAGTTACACACGATCAACAGAACAAGAGATACAGCACTTGTCATGTGTGGTCCAGACCAAGAAATTAATGGGCGTGGATAATTAGTGATCATTATCATGTTCGGGCAAGCATGCTCCCTCCTCCGGCTTCCTCACCACACACATCACACCCACAAACGTCAACTGTCACAATAAATCACGTAAGATGAATTAATGAGTAACTCTATCACCATCCCAGACGTCCTCAGCTGCACCAGTCCCACACTACACCTCGGGGTCGGTCCCGGCGGCCTCCTCCTGCTCCTCCCATCCCTCGCACGGCAGTAACCTAACCTACTACAGGCAGGTACTGGCACGGCGAAACTTCCTCCCAGACAAACCTGTCCACACACACACACGCGCGCACACACGCACACAGAAGACCCCTCCCCCTCCACATACACACCTCCTCCCCGCCAGTGACCTTGTGTGGAGGTCGGACCAGCCAAGTGTGCACGTCTGGCGCCACCACACGGTCCTCCTCACACCCATGTCCTCTCCTCCAGTTGTGCAACATCACCACACACATACACACATCCGCCTCACGCTCGCGTACACATTCCTACAACTGCACAACACAGCCCCACGTACACACAGCCGCCTTCCGTAAGCCACGGACAATATATATGGAAGTGCTCCACTGTTTCCTAACAAAGTTACACACATATATGACTCGTGTGTACTTAATTAATTACTAATTAGTACAGCACAGGGAGGGAGTTCTACACTCGTGAGGCCCCATCTCTTGAACTTTCTCCACTATCTTACAACTTTTAAAACTTCTGGATACTGTCAGTATTCACGGTTTCATCACATGCATTCCTCCATTCATCCACTTCCACCTGACACTACAAAAGTTATATTTTTTACGTCTCTTCCTTACTTTCTTGTTCTGGTCTCTGTCACTATCTTGGTATCTTTCCAAGAACTGATGGTTTATCGACATCATTTTAACATGTTTGGTGATTCTAAAGGGTGCGATCAAGTCACCCCTTGTTCTTCTCTCTTCCACGATGGGTAAAATTATGGCCTCTTACCTCTCTCACTGTAACTTAGCTTTCTTGATTCTGGTAAAATCTTTCCTGCTCTTCTCTGGACCTACTCTTTTAGTTCTCTGTATCTTTTGGGTCGGTAACCAAGCTCTTAAAAGCGATTCTTCTATTTGCCAGCTATCATAACTGCCCACTTGGATAAGGGCCTTGTAAGAAAGCAAATCGCCAGCTGAACCTCATGAGATAAAGTCCCGGATGGAGTCAGCCAAACATAAGGTTCTTAAATACAATTATAATCAACACTTACTTAAGCTTACGCAAAATGCTTTTATCTATAGACGAGTGAAGTAACAAATACACACACTGGACGCTGATTCAGACCAATTGTTAACATATTCCTGCCTCTCATAAAGCTACTACGTAGGCACTCTGGTGGCGCCAGGACTACTATATGAGAGAGTCTCACAACAGCGCGGGATCTGTTTTCTACCCTAAGCGTCACGCTTAAATTTAGGGAAGGCCTAGAGGGCCAGTCAGAAGGCCATGTACGCCTCCCTGGTAGAGTGCTGTAGTCATAAATCTCTGGCACCCCACCCACCCACATGGGTACCCACACACGGCTCCGTACGAGAACTCTCTGCCAGCATCACGCCTTGTGTAGGGACGGATCCAACTGTGAATGAATACGGACGTAGGAAGACAGTCCAGAGATCGAAGATTCGGTCAGCAGAGGTCTTGATTTTCGGTGGTAATGTTGGCGCCAAGTGATGAGACCTTTCTCTGTTGCCAGACCCATGCGGACCCGAGTGCTGGATATCCCCCCACGGTCATCTCAGTTTATGTGTCTTGCCATATCTTATCTTCTCCACGAGTGTGTATCTAGCGTTCATAGTTCGTAGTATGTTCAGCCATACTTTGTAGTGTGTCTTGCCATAGCTTCATATTATCCACCTTGTAAATGTATACCACAAAGAGTAACGTTAACTTACTGATAATTACAGTCATAACTTTTATCTGTGCACAGATGTCTCGGAAATATTTGCTGTACGTAAATTCCCTTCCATGAATCCTCTTTGTCTCTCGTTTTGACAATCTATCCTTTGCGTCTGGTCATCTACTTGGTTTCTGCTCATCTTTGTCATTGTTTGACAGACCAAGCTCGTCAGAGAGACTGGTCTGTAGCAGTGCACAATTTCCCAATCTCCTTTCTTAAAGATGGGCATGACAGTTTCCCTCATCCACTCCAGCGACACAACACCCTACTTCTGCGACACTGAGCTGTATTTCAAGCGGCCTCCCTACAGTATCTTACACTTCGTCCAATTTTTCGGCATATATGAAGAAATTTCATAGGCACCATGAGCCTTACATGAGTCAAGACCCGTTAAAGTGAAAGTCTGATTCATGTCTAGCAATGCTTTCCAAGGTCTTCTCCACAATTCATCTTGCTGGTACTTCGGTCACAGAATCATCCACAGTGAATGCACTCTTAAACTTGTCATTCATTTCCCTACATATCTTTGCATTCGTCCTCTACAACACTACCCTCAGAAGCACTTAGATGAACTGTTCTTTAACCCTGACGAGTTTACAAAAAGTTTTCGATCATTTCTTGCTTTGCACACATTATTTTTTTCAAAGTTTCTCTCCTCCCCTTTCCTTACTTTCTTGTAATCATTTCTCGTCCTCTTATACCTATCAAATGATGCCTCGCTATTGTGTTGCCTATATGTCCACAATAAATCCAAAAGATCATCTTATTTCTTATATCTTTTACTGAACCACATCTCTCTTTTTTTTTCAAACATTTCCTCTGTATTTGTAGCCAAAGGTAACCGTACCCTAATTCCTTCATTTCCAGATGTCACATAAACTTCCATAACAACCACTTATATTATGGTTACGGAACTCCAACTCAAATTTATATTCTCATAAAAACTGTTCAACTCTGTGTAGTTTCCACGAACGTACCTCGCGTCCCTCGGTCTGGTTTCCACTCAGATCTTTGTTTTTCCTCATCAACCTTGTGATCAAATTCAAGCATTGCATAATCATCCTTTCCAAAGGGTGTACCAACACTGATACTCTCGTCCCATACTGCTTTAAGTGGAGATAAGACTTGATGTAGATATGGCGGAGAAACAGTTCCCCTGATTCCACTGTCCTCAACCACATAATGATTATGGAAATTTTCCTCTGTACACTGTAAGAACTTGTACCTCCATGACTCTCTGTCTCCATGAGATTCTAAATTCAGTCAGTTACTTTATAACTTTCTTGGTCTTGAATCTGTTGATGTTCAGGTCGGTCCTTTGACTTTGCCACTGAAGATATAATAAAAACACCGTCTCCTGATAAAGGCAGGACCCCAGCTGCCAAGGAGTCGAAATGGTCACGAGTTCTGAGGTCGACACAATCAACCAGTCTGCCAGCTCACTGACGGAAAAGCTGTCAGGCACCCAACTCAAGATATCTTGTACACATGAATATAGTTCATTTAGAATACTACCTTGTATCTCATTACCTCTGTTAATTGCTTAAAAAGAAGAGATATATCTGAAAAGATTATTGGTTTAACTTGATTTTAATAAACTATATAGTTTATGTCTTCATCAGTAATAACCAATGCTGGTGATAAGAGATATATGGTTCAGCAGGTGGTAACTGAGGAAACATTCAACCAACCACACATTTGACACATATGAAGCTCGCATCTACAAACACACGCACACACGGCAGCCCTCACATGGAGCCAGCACTTAAAATAAACAGCGTCTCAGTTTATTTCACATTAAAACCAGAAGCCTCAGTTAGGAAGTGTACTCTTAGGTCCAGGAAGCCTGACGCCTCTTGCCGACGACTTGTTCATGCTGTAGGGCCAAGCGACACACAGGAGTGCTTCTCATCCTGGCCGCTAGACTACCAAGTTTCAACGCCAGCTAATTAATTAAGACGAAGCTGGAGAGGAGGCACATTCACCTCGACTTATAAACGTAGAAATCTAATACATGATAAACCTCCCAAGCCACAGTCGCAGACCTTTACTCTGAATCACTCACCGAGGCATACGCCGGAGAGCCATAGGCTAATTCAGAACTAATCAAGAACTCGTATTCCATTAAGAAGGATTTCCTGCCGGCTCTCCAGACTGAAGCCGAAAGATATTCGAGAATACTGGTCTTCCATTACGGCTCACAACTACATGGTCTACGTGAACTTTCCAGTTTAGTATGGTCTAAATTCAGACCAATGAATTTCATATCATCTTGAAAGAGGGGTCGGGTTGTTGCCCAGACGTTAAATGCAAAAACGGGATTTGGTATTTTCGGGCAAATACCGCCATCGCCGCAACAACGCTCTTAGCCGGGGGAAACTTAGATCTTCACTGCATCCTCCAGAGATGACGGATCCGTGCACAGCTTGAACTCGCCCGGCCACAGACTGTGCAGAAGGCGAAGAATGCCATCCCGTACTGTCAACAGCACAATACTGTGAGTATTCAAGATTTTCGAGAGATGGAAGCTGGAGATGAATATTGTTAATGATAACATCAAATAATGTTGGGCTCAAAACACTGCCCTGAGGCACCCTTTTCTCTTGGACAAGCGTGTCCTAGATAACGTCAGCTGACGCAACGCTGTCATTAACAATGGGTACACTGCCTCTTACACCAACACTGTGAAGTTTACTCAAGATTCCGTTTCGCCATGTCACAGGCATTTTTTTTTCTGCATCTAAGAACGCTCCAATCAAGAAATCATTTTTGGAAATATGAAATATTATGCTCTAAATTTATATCAAATGACCCCCCTGTGCTTTTGTGTTTACAGAATCCAGACTGTTGATCGATTAATAAATATCCCGATAAACAAACAATCGTCTTATCAGCCATTCTCTCCAAGACACTACAAATGCAGCTCTCGATGCAATAGGTGGAAACGAATTAATATTCCGTAAGACGTCCAGAAGCCTTCGGTGTCGGGATGACGTGTGCAAAAGAGCCGATGAGTTTGGAAAAGTTCGAGACGTCTGAATATCATTGTGCAACGCCAACAGCTTAATCCGGTTGACCTGACTGGGATGCTGAATCATCTCGTACGATATCCTGGTTTGAACATTCAAAGGATTTAGAGTAAGAAGTAATCCAATTCATAGTGAAGAAGGCGTTGTATTCTTGGTTCACGGTACGTTTGTGACAATGTTTAAGTTAGCTCATCCTGGCGATGTTTTACGTTGAAGGAAACAGGAATGGCAAGTTTGGCCGCGCTTCTAATTTCTGAGAATCTCCCGGCAATTGTGTTGGCTGCGTCAGTCGGATTGTATATGGTTTCCTCTTCGTTGGCTGTTGATGGGATTTTGTTTTGCGGCTCGTACTGTCCTGAGAATTTATTGCCTATGGAGCAGACCTGCTTAATGGGGGTGTGTCTTTGTTTACTGCTGGTGGATGGCCACGCCAGTAGTGTCTTTTGGCTGGTCTGATTGTTCTTATGGCCTGAGCCCTCGCTTGTTTATATGTAATAAGACTGGTGTCTGAGGCATCTTGGTCGCAAATCCCGTACTCTCCTGTTGCGCTCAAGCAGCGCCCCTCGGTAAATCTGGTGTCCACCAAGGAACTCTCAGCTCCTTGGAATGTGTTGAGGTTTTAGGGAGACATTTGGAGCCATTATGATAGATGATGTACTTTTAAGTACCTATGTGTCATCTCCAGATATACCCAGGACGGCATGCTTAGAGCAAAAGACACCCAAGTTGCTTTCTGAGAATCAAAATCTCGTGGAGACGGGTTGCTACAAATGTCGCATGAATAAGAAAGACAGATTGGGAAATGGTCACTCCCTAAGAAGGCCGTCGTCATTATGTACCGCAAGTGATGTCATTCAGTATATCCGGGGATGACAGGGACAAATCTATGGCCCAGAAGTTTCCAGTCCGATCGTCGACACGAGTTCCGTTACCATCGCTCACAAGAGACAGGTAATAGAGCTGAAGATAAACTTCACCATTTGCTCCCCTCTTGGGTCGGTCTGTATGCTTCCCTACAGATAATTGATAAGAAATGAAGAGCATCAAAATTAACTTTTTACAGGTTATCTGCGGCAAAGCGATATCAGCTCACCACAGGAAGTGCCATGGGTTAGGACAGTGGCCATGTGCGTGTTGTTAAATTCTCCATTACATAATACGTTTTCTAGAGTTAAATTCAGAGTCACTGCAGTAAGCGGTAGGCTTTGGTGGACATTAAACAGCTACCTGAGGGCCCGTGTTTCTAATATACGGATGGCAGTTATCCAGAACGGCACAGTCTTCGCCTGTGTTGTTCAGACTGGTCTCCCGTAGACTAACAAGGGCCGACGGCCTATACAGTGCAAGCAACCACGGTAATTGTATTTCCTTATATCTAACACCTCTGCAGCTCCCCTGGGTGATACTGAATGCGTTTACGGGTTGTTTAGCCGGATAGAGCTTTTTTCAGCCCTATTTTCTAAGCCTCGGGCGAGTCCCCACGAGAACGGGATCACCCCTAATAAGCGGCGCTGTTGTGTTCCATAGCGTCCATCGATTCCCCTGAAGAAGTCCTTGACGGTGTATCTCACCAGGACAACGACACGCGACACTATTTCTTTCGATAATTCCGCACGATTAACCTTGTCCTCTTTTATCTTCTTTAGATCCGTTGCCGGATGTGACCTTAGCATTAGGATTCCGGTGTAACGTCGGGGTTGGAATCGTTCTCCTGGATCTGGGTAAGGATCTCCTGGGCTCTGGAAGTTGATCAGGTCGAGGATCTGGTTCAGGTTGGGGTTTAGCAGGACGTGGTGTGTGTGTGTGTGTGGCAACGGTACACAGCGCTGACTTACATTTCAATGCCTTATCGTGGAATTCACCGGGTTTATTGTGCTCTCAAGAGTCTCCTTAATTCTCTTGATCGCTTCGCCGTCGAAATATCATTCCATGCCTTGACTGCACAGACTTCCTTTTCCAACCAGCAAAGGAATGATTTGGTTTGTGCCCGTACCGGAGACACTCCTGGGCCGAGCTCGGGCCGAGTGCCGTCACAGCTAATACTCTTCACAGCCCCAGAGGTATAAGTGTCAGCAACGAGTTCCTTTGTAACGCACATCGAGATGAAACAGTAAAAGATTTTGCTGGATGTCCAAACTTCTGGCGTCTGAAACGACGCAAAGGAGGCTTGGTATGTATGATCTAACTGGGCATCGAGTCAAACAAATTGGAAATAATTCACTAAAATGGTATTATAAGAACGAATCTACAAAGGTGGTGTATGGAACTGTTTGTGTCACATGCCACTTGACAAAAGTGCTTCGTTACGATGATTTAAGGACAAAGGCGGGGATGTGTGAGCGTATCAGAGACACTGGGCAGCTTATAAGGACACCAACAACAGTATCTTCCCGTTGCTGGCAATTACCAAAGCCAGCAGGACCGTCGGCGTTGACGCCTACCATGTTCCTTATGAGCGCTAGCGATGGTATTAACTGGAAATGAAGTCTGTGTGAGCCACTATCATTGGCCCCGGCAGAGTCTGGAACCTGCTGTTCATATCCAAACCTTAATCCTAACAGTATCTTCAGCTGACACAGTTTCAATCGAGTGGTCTTTCTTTCAGCACAATTTGAGCTACGTTAACCACAGCTATCGACACCTAAGCTATGCTAGGTTCTAATGCATCGACACCTAAGCTATGTTAGGTCGTACTGCATCGACACCTAGGCTTTGTCAAGCTCTAGCGCCTATGTTTAGTTAGACCTGACAAGGCACCTTTGAAAACCCTTGATTCTTTACTCACCAACAAAGCCAGATAGACTTGGCCTCCAACTGCTGCAGCGCCGCCTTCTTCCACATCTGGACATTACACAAGAAACGCCAGACAAGGAAGACGTAATTGGTATGGCGTGAACCAGCGATGTGTAAGCGCTGGTGGCTGAAGTCCTTATCGTCAACATGCATTGTCCATAAACACATGTAGGTTACTTAGGACAACGTCAGTGGTAAAATAATGTTGATAATATGTTGGGGAAGAGTCAGAGGTCAGCACGAAAAGCAAGACTTATCTCTAACTGCAACTGAGAACACAACAGGCCGCCATCACGGGGCACTGTGAGACACACGCACGCACGCACACACACACACACACACACACACACACACACACACACACACACACACACAAAACCAGCTGTCACTGTATAACACATGCGTAGTAGAGTATGACAGACAAAGACATACGCCACTGCAGAATATGCCAGCCAGTCACAGAGAGACTGCGAGATACAAGACCCCTCAAAGAACAGGATGACTGTGTGTAGAACAACTCAGTCACGTTGATGTATGATGTACACCCAGGAACCAACTTACACAGAAGAGTATGTCAGTTATAGTCCTGCAGGAGACCTGCATACTCAAAATATAGGCGCCACTGGAGAACACATCCGAGTTATACGAGATATATGGAGTTATAAATACCTTTCAGGATGTATAAAATGAGAGGAAGATGACCTGAAAATAATCAGTAATATTTGGCCAAAATATCAGCAATAATACCGACACCATGTTGCCCCGCCAGAAGCTACGACCAGCTCACTACACGGCCACAACCCTAATGTTTACAACAAAAACAACAAGGGTGCCGGCAAACACCGGGAAAGTGACGGTGACTCAACGGAGCAGAGCTGGGGTACGTCCTGTGCCGGTCAATAGCTGCACATCAGCTGGGCTGACAGCCTGCCGGCAGCTGGGCCAACAGGTGGACCCCACCCCCACCCAAGACCAAGAGGTGGAAATAAAAGCTGGCCATCAGCTGGGTCATCTGTTATGGTACGGGTCGGGTCAACACTGTCACGTAGGGTGTCTGCTGGAGCAGCAGGTAGGCCACGACTGACGAGACATGACGGCTGTTGCCGGGAGACGAGACACACCCTTCGAGCTCAGCTTCCCTCCCCCTCTCTTCTCCTCCTCCTCCTCCTCTTCAACCCAACCCACCCTCTCCCTTCCTCTCTCATTCTTCCCCC
>JAYMFT010163781.1:0-12373 GCA_038088735.1 Panulirus argus | reverse complement strand
AAAAAAAAAAAAAATATATATATATATATATATATATATATATATATATAAAGAGGTATACTTTCCAAAAGCAAAGTACCTACCTGATTAACACATCCTCAAACAACGATGTCATACACTGTGCTACACAAACAGGTGACGTCAGTGACCTTGGTCAAGTAAATAGGTGTACAGTGGACAGTAGGGATCCATGACACCTACGTGGGCATTTGCAGCTGCTGCCACAACCTGCGGTCGTGGGAAGGAGAGATCGAGGAGGGTAAGGGAGGAAGGGAAGCCTGAGGGAGAGCGGGAGGAAAGGAGGGAAAATGAGGCAAGCATGAAGGGAGGAGAGGCTGAGGGAAATATTCAAGAGAATAATCAACCTGATCTTAAGGTAGCAGTTGGACGAAAACAACCGCAATCCATATGACTTCCCCAGCGGTGGTAGCACCACCTCTGCAACACGGTCGCTGCAGATGATGTAGTGGTCACCAAAAGCGAGGGACATACTACGCAACACCACAGAGGGACAGCAGTAGGGCCTACACCAAGGGGTAAACAAGTGGCCTCCAGTATACAACCTGTTACAGCTGGACATACCATAGGTCACACAACACTAGAATACAGATGACGTTTGCCACAACAGCCATAAAACCTACAACACCGCCAGAGTTCCCATAACCCAGCGGAGTCGCACAGGGCAACGTAATGTCACAAATGCTATTTATAACCTACACAGCTGGCTCTCTCTCTCTCTCTCTCTCTCTCTCTCTCCCGCCAGGATCTTGAACACGGCCATCTATTAGGCTGAGGACGCCAAACATTTTGTTGACTCCCAAAGCACAACCTCTAAACATTCCATCCTTGTTCAATGAGAGACGTCCATAAACAATTGTGAAAAGTATTGTAAAGTAACCTTACTATAGCGGCACTGAGGACAGTACAACCAAGTAACATATGAGGTGAGGGAAAACAGACACAACACCAGTAAAGCCACACAGTACCAGGCTACACACTACCGTCACAACAGACCATATACAACATAGGAACGAACAGAGGTTAGGAGCCCACTTCATAAGGAGCCAGTGCAATTGTCTCCTTCGGAGCTTCAAAGCCCTGACAGAGACAGCCATCCATCACATCACGTCATGAACAGCTACCAGCCCAGAGACCACAGGCATAGGGAAGGTGAATGTGGTCTTAGAGTTATCCTTAACATCTGAAAAGGGTGTCTAAAAGATTTTCGGTTGGTTGATGTAGCTTGACGTTACTTTAATGACTCTGGCAATTGATCGGCCAAAATCCCAAGCAACCAACCAACCATTTCTGATTACCTTGGCAATTCCTTACGAAACCAACACACGGCAACACTAGACACACACACACCCTGGTATGCACTGTGTATTTAAATACATCAGAAATACATATCTAACAAAGTGCTCACTTCAACAGACCTACATCATACGTCTTTATATTTTTCAACTGTCTCGTTTCTCTGCTTTGCCTACTTCGTCTACACTTTTCTCTTCCCTCCTAACCCGAGCACCAAATAAAGCAGCGGAGGTGGAGGGAGATGAGAGTTGGAGTATGGATGGAGGGATGGATCTTGCCACATCTCTACAGGGTCAGTAAGCCTAAAGCAACACCACCGCTCCCACTCTTCTGTCTGAATTCAATGGAGGCAACTGACACGCCGAGTCTTGTTCTGTCCAGAAAAAAAAAGAAAACGCAATGACTTTATCTGCCATCTGGCCCTTCGCTTGCCTTCCCCGGTACAAGGGTTGGCTCGACGCGCACATTGCAGCAGCCGGGCCTTTCCCCAAAGACCGTATTGCTTGCCGTCAAAATATGTCGATTATTCTTAAGTACGTTAGCTATGAGCGGCTAATTCATGATGCCGGCCGCCATGCCCCTACTTGTGAGTGGTAACACATAAAGGATCAAAGAGGTTACAAAGGGTCTTCGTCAGACCCCTGTGGGCAGATAATCATAACATTAGACGTTACTATATTCATTACCTTCATACAGCAGTCTCAGAATTTCAGGTATCCTACCACTAACTATAAGTTGTCAGTTGTGCCATCCCTTGCTGGTTGCTAAGACTTAACTTCAAAGGCCCCAGTTTTCTTACGCACTAAGACATTGTGTGTGTGTGTGTGTATGTGTGTTTGTCTTTACAATTCACGTCATTAACATTTTAACAGAAGCTGAAGCGCTAATAGCCTTAATCTAGCAGCGACAACATCGTGTTGTCTACTGATCTTATTACTTTTTTCACACACTTGTTTTTTGTCCCATTTTATGATACTGGAATAAAATTCTCGTTTCCATCGGCACTCTTCTACTTGCTTCAGATACCTGACAGGAATATTCGTCCTGCCATTTGTAAGACCACCACCAACCATAAGATGAGTCTAACTGATGAGGTGACAAGCCTAAGAACGTGAGAGCTTTCGCCTCCAACCGACACTCACCGCTCGACGTACAAACAAAGTCACTCAACAGATAAGCCAAGCTAAAAATAACAACAGAAACACCAACAGCAGCAAGAGGCACAAGAGAATGCTTACCCACAGGGTGTCGTGTGGCGGGTCGCTGCACGCGCAGCTGCTCAGTTAAGAGCTTAATGAACGAACGACCCTTGCGTAGGCGGCCATAAGGACACATTTACAGTGAAGACCAAAACGCCTCGCGAGAGTCAGTGCCCAGATATGATATGTGAGTTATCTTACAGACCTTGGGATGCCCAACTGGAGAGGGAGGGGGACGACAGAGGAGGCAGAGTTGGGGTTATTGGGGAGAAACAATAGAGAAGTGCGGCCAGGTTAGGAGAGAGACAGAGAAAGAGAAGAGAGAGAGAGAGAGAGAGAGAGAGAGAGAGAGAGAGAGAGAGAGAGAGAGTTTAAGGAGTTCTAATACTCTTGGTCATTTGAGCATTTAGATTATTACCCCGGTGAACGATTTTCAGTTGTACTGTAACAATGCTGCCACACAAAATATGGAATATGTTTTTAAAAAAAAATCCAAAGACTGAGGGAGATTATTACACAACTCATGGTAAACAAGCAACATGATGAATGTGATGTGCCATTTACCAGGTTGGAACTTGATGCAGACCTTAGCAGGGAAAGTGCAGTGCCCCTGGGGAGGATGATAATACTTGTGACATCATTAGACTTCTAAGACGTGTACCTGGCAACCTGTCATTAAAGCTCTGTAATATGAGTTATGCACGGGTCATCTGCCTTCCTTATGGACCAACGGTCATATTGTACCTATACCAAAACAGGGTCAACCTGAAGAATTTCGCCCCATCTCCCTGGCAAGTTGCTTATGCAAAACGTTTGGGAGGATGGTGCTCAACAGACTACTACACGGAATCATAGAATAAGTGTCACCTACTATTAATGGTTTCATACATGGTAGACGTGTACACATCTGTCTCATAACTTTCCAAATGGTTCATTGGGACAGATGGCATAGGTACACCACATTTCTTGACCTAAAAGCTGCATTTGATGTTGCTAATGGGCAAGTTATTTTGTATGAGCCAGCAAAAATGGATGCAGGCGGTCGACTCCTGCACTGGACACTCGGTTCCCTCTCTACTCTCTAACAGAAGTCTACTGTGTTATTTAAGCAAAAAAAGTGAAGTTAAAGATGTGCTACTCGACACTCCACAAGGTGGAGTACTTAGTCCCACTTTGTTCAATGTTCTAATCAACTCATTACTGAATTGACTCCCAGGAAGTCCCTGAACATCACTAACACTATGATGATATTCTTGTACACACCAAAACATGTCGTAAATTGTAAATCGTTCTTAATTTTCTTAACTGCATACACACAGCCTGTGATAGTTAGGGTTCTATCATTTCTGTAGAGAAAACCAAGTTGTTCAATAAACAAATCAGTAATGGACGGAAAGGACCATCTAAGCTGAAAACTGACGAAAAATCAATTGACTCTGTCTCTTCCATTAAATACCTTGACAGCTCAGTCCCATGCACTGCAGCTGCTGCACAAAATCTAAATCGACAATGAACAGATAAAAATAATCAGAAGTCTTTAGATCATGTACCATGCTTATATTGTCTTTGATAGATTACTGCGCACCTGCTTTAGACCTCCGTGATAGGAAAGGTAAACAAGACTCTTAAAATTGCAAAATGAAACTAAGAATTATATTTTGCTCCCAGAAGACCACAAAACTGCCCAACATGCGCACAAAACTTGGTATACTGGGAAAGAAAACTTGAAATCAACGTAATGATCGGACTAAAACTTCTCTGTGGTGATTCAGATAATGTGTCTCTAAAGAACTGGTAAACCATATATGCTATGGCAAAAGTGAATCATTAAATGGATCCAAATAACAGCCAAACACACGACCGTGTTTCGAGTACACACAAGTTGTACAAAATCAGGAAGCAGCAGCAGCATTACCAGCCTTCCAAGCAAATAAATTTAACATCATACCTACTTAACAACCAAAGAAGCTAATAACTTGCAATCTTCATCTACAACAATAGGCCAAAACCATTGTTCTTGAACATTTACAGAAAGTCCGGCATGAAAATAGCCCAGTGGTTCTATCTATACTGACGACTCTCGCAACTCTGCCACTGGGAGGGCAGGGCAGGCAGTCTGCCGTTGTGATCCATCCCAATGGTAACAGATTAGAGAAAAATGTTAGAATAAACAACTGGACATCTACTCTTCAAACTGAATTGTACACCACGCTTGTCGCTCTTGAGATGGCAGAAACCACTGCCACAGACAGTTTAATTATCTCAGATTCTTTATCGTCACTACTTGCACTCAACACCCTATTCTTTATCGTCACTACTTGCACTCAACACCCTGAGATCAGAATGTAACATGCTGGTCTCTGAAGCCAGTGACAAATATTCAAACATTATTGCTCATGGGATTCAAATCAAATTGTTATGGATTCCCTCTCATACAGGCCTCGGTGAGCATGACAAAGCTGATGCTTTAGGCAAACTTGCACTTAGTAAAGGTGAAACTGAAAACAAAAATGCGTTATCAATCATGACGCCTCAATACTGTAATTAGAAAAGAACCAACAGACCATTTTGAAGCAAGAAGACAAGTTCAGATAAGCACAAGTAGAAACATTTTCCATCACAGAGAATTTTAAAAAGCAAAATATGTATATGGAGAAGTAATAAGTTCAGCAGATTACATGATGTAACTACTAGACTAATGTAAGCTAGGCTATAGGTACTACTGGCGCTTTGGACTATCTGGATATTAATCATGTGAATTGTAAAGTCTGTTGCCAACGATCTGGAAATAAACTAGAACACTGTGTCCTAGACTGTAAAAAAAAAGATCCTTTTAGGGATAGGTCTAAACAAACGTCTTATCAACACATTGTTAATAACAAGATACGCGAATTTCTATGACTGTATCCATTTTTTTTTTTTTTTTTTTTGCATCGTCTGTAAGCTTACAATGCCAAAGACTGTTTGCTTATGTTCCGGATCAACTTTGCAACAGCTTATGTAATGAGTAACTGCCCACTGGCGTCTAGACGACAAAGACCTTTTGTGACCCCTGTCATCCTTTTGCGCTTCCGCAGAAATGAAAAAAAATGTGTGTGTCTCTCTATGAGTCTGTGAAGGACAAACTCTCTCTCTCTCTCTCTCTCTCTCTCTCTCTCTCTCTCTCTCTCTCTCTCTCTCTCTCTCTCTCCTGAATCTATACCCTCCAGTCCTCCTCCTCTCCCTCCGAGAATTCCAAAAACTCCGAATGTTATCAATTGACCTACGCATGAGGAGCTGAGAATACCAACCCTCAGCTAGTATGACCGTATCCGGGTACGTCCTGGGACGCCCGCCAGTATGACCGCACCCAAGAACGTTCCAGGACGTTCATCAGTATGACAATACCCGGGTATGTACAAGGACGTTCGCCTCTATGTCCATACCCGGGTACGTCTATGTACGTATAGGGACGTTCACAAGTACGACAGTACCCAGGTACGTCCCGGGACGTCCTCTATATGACCGCAGTGCCGTGCATGGGTACGAACGGACGGACAGGGGCCGCCTGTCAATGACTGACATTATCTAAAGTTACCTGCCGCGTCGACAGATAAGGTCATCAGCGGCGGATGTATCCTGTTAAGAAATATAAAAAGGAATGAATCATTCATAAGTATTTCCATGTATAACTTTGACATACATTGAAAATGTATAACATCTGGTACAGTATACTGGTTCCCCTTAGCAAACCAGACAGACTCGATACATGACAGGCGTTGTCCAATACACTCGAGAGGGTACAGGGAAGGGTGAGGGACTTCTTGATGTTTCGAATGCCAATCACGTTTTCAGTACAGGGGTTACATTCGATGGCACCTGTTGTGTCAAGCCAGTCTTAAATTTGCCACACCATTAAGTGTGATGAGTCTAAGCCATCGACGGATTACGGTGCACTGCAAGAACAAGAATACACCACGATCTTAAGGTTCTCTAGCTCCTTGGTCATCACCTACAATACGGCGCGGACCTCAGCGGTGAAGACAGAAGCCGCAGGAGGTTAGTTACGACCAATAACTTGCTACGGCTTACCGCCACAAGTACCAAGCCACTGGAGGATTTGGAGCCAATGTTGATACTTCTACCGAGCCTCGGTGCTTCGAAGAGTGTTCTAGGGATCTCTCCATTTGTCATCTCTGGTCGTTTCCCTCTATGTCATCGGCGTAACTGTACTGAACTGCCTCTGATGTTATGTGGAACACTCCAACTGGTAGAATCCTGATATAATTCAAATTGAGATCTGCTCCAGAATCTTTCATTCTCCCACCAAAAAACTGTCCGTCTGATCGACGCTCGATCAGACGGACATTATTTGAGCGCTCTGGGTTTCTTTGTAGCCTGGTGGTGTAAATTATTCCCTTTGCAGCAAGTGCAAGGAGGGTTACTGAGGACACTTCCCAGTGGGATTCCTGCGAGCTGGTTTTCCTGGTTTAAAAGATTGGTTCCCACACGAAACCTGAACTTTCAGCTAGCAAGGAAGTCCCGGAGGGGGGTGAGTAGGGCCTTTACACAAACCGATGGAGTGTATCCTCTTTCTAATGCCGTACTCTCACTTGCCGCTGCAGCCTTTATCTAAATCGAACATACTTACTAGAAGTTGCTGAGCAAAGGAGTCCCTATTTCCTGTTCCTAGATTTAAAAAGGGGTGTCAACATATGCTGACCTCAATTTCCAGAATCCAAACTGGAATGGAGACAGCCTTTTTCCTTTACCAAGAAACACATCGACGTAGGGTTGACCGTTTTTCTAGTAGTTTGTAGACGCAGTTTGTAAGGGAGATTGGTCTATAATTCTATGGTTGTGCCTAATTCCTGTTCCTATTTCCTTGCAGGTTTGGGAACTGGAATGAGAACTGCTTCTAAGCATATTTTAGGAACTATGCCCTCCTGGAAAATCCTGTTATAAAGAGACAAAAGGTGATCCAAGGAGCTCGCCGGTGAGATATCATTTCATTGGGATTATCGTCATTTACTAGAGCCTTAATGCGGAATCCAATCCCCCCCTCATTAAAGGAAGGTTGGTTAAGAGGTCTAGAGATCTGTTCTCAAGCGAAGGCGGTTTTGGTTCTGCTGCCTTTAAGGTAGAGAATCTGGCAGGGTAGGGCGATCCACAGGAGATCTCTGCCATGGAGACAGCACGAATATTTGTAAAATCTGATTTATTATTGATCTGTGGCCCATTTACCTTTAACTTTGGACGGGACACTGACGCTGATTTACCTACGATCTTGAGAACCTTGTTCCATACCAATGATAAGGATGCTGCTGGATTTATGGTACTGGATCAATGAAGTACGTCTGGCCTCCTTCAGCACCCTCCGGGTCTTGGTTCGTGTCCGTTTATAATGAACCAAAGTGTGCATGGCTAGGTCGTTGTTTAAGCTTCTTTACTGCAGCTCTGCTTGCTGTAGCAGCTTCTTGCCATTTATCTGACCGCCACGACACCGGGGGTGCCTGCCTGAGCTTCTTAAGAATGTCGATTCTGCTGCAAGGTGAACTCTAACTTTCAGGTGGTAGATATCTTCTTGGACACTAGGTACTCAGCCGAATCCTACATCGCTGCAATACACCCACAGAAATTGTAAGCTGTATGTTCAAATCACTATCGCTATATCCCACTCGATAGCATGCTACTCACCTTGTTCAAAGGAATGAGAAAGTGACCAATTCCGGTCAAGTTTTCAAATAATTTGCTAAGGAAAGTCCAGGTTAACATCCGGGTGTAAGAACAAGTCAAAGCTGGAGGATGAGCCACTCTAAATGTGGTAATGGGTCAGTGAACTGATGATGAGTACAGCCGCTCTTGGTCTTTGTAATAAAGATTCTAGCGTTGGACGTAAGTAATGTCTCCCACCCTTCTACCCACAAAGGAGGTGGCAGCAACTCAAACCTTCCAAAAGCATGAAAGGGGATGAAAATTGCTCATACCCAAATACACAATGTTCACATGGAAGTAGAAAGTATACAATCCTCACTGTTTTAACCTGTAGTGCCGACTGGAGAGGGAAGGGCTAGTGGGGAATGTCCCGACGTACCATCACTGCAACCCTTCCATGAGGCCTGTTATCAAAGGCCCTGTAGTGGGCATGAATTTGGTATCTTCATAGGAGGAGTTTATCGCTTTCCCTTGTGATGACTTGAAGACAGATGCAAACAGGGCTACACGAAGCTATTATATGTCTCATTTACCTAATAAAAAGTGGCGGAAATTCATTCTTTAGCGGTGTCTATCATAGGCTATGCTGAGTACTCAAAAATGACATCGGTGGCCGTTTCCCACACTTAAACCGAATGCGGCAGACAGGAGGAACCAAGCGGAGGGGTTTCTTTTCCTCTGCGAGGAAGCTCTTCTGATTCGTCAAACCTTTTTTGATGGTCGTGACCTCGTCTGACCTTACTGCGGCTTCTTTAGGATGAGCTTAGTGGGATTCGTCTTTGATGCTCTCGATGACTGCAGGTGGCACTCGTCGTGCACTTTTGAATCTTCACAGACTATGGCGGTGCCTTCATCATCATCATCAGCGCACCCGACTATGTACCTAACTTTCTCAGGTGTTCTCGTGGTAGGTGTGGTGTTGTTTCAAGTCTGGCCAGTCGTCCTGTAGACGCAGGCTCTGGCCCTATGGTCATCGTCAGTCGTTCCTGGGTGCTCAGTGGTGCGGCTGCATCTCTAGAGGTCTGCTTAATAGTTTGTTTGCGTTGTGGAGGAGCCTCCTTCACTACCCTTGCAAAAAACACTTAGTCCAGGCTTAACCTTGCGTCTCTACATACAATCTTCCTTGCTTCGTTAAAGAAGAGGTTTACTTTAGTCTTGCCAGAGACGATCTCTCTCCACCCGTATACCTATAATTTTGCCATTTAAAGCTTCCTGATGAAGGTGTGCAGAGGCGGACGTGCACTGCCAAAAAAATCCGCAATAACATCAGGCAGCTCTTCCCTGTCTAGCTTGAGGATGACCCTCAGTGCTGACACCAAAAAACCATTCATCTTGTAAATGTACTGCACTTACGTCATTCCCTGATTGAACAGCTCTTTTGCTGTCTCTCTTCTAATTGTTTGGGGAATTTGTGGTCAGAGATAACTCCTCGGACCCCGATTAAAGTAGCGAGTGGCAGATGCTTCAGTATCCATCCTTCAGTTCTAGCACCTTTTATTTACCTAAAATACAGCTCCTGCTTGTAGAACCAACATATTTCCCCCTGTCTGGGTAACACTATCTCCTGTCTGGCTAATTCTTAAAGCTTCCTACAGCATGACTAAATGCCTCTTTAGACACCAAATACAGAAAGGTGTGAAATCATCCTGAAAAACTTTACCGACAGCGTTCTTTTCACTAACTCCAGGGCCCTTATCTCTATTCTGAATCCCGTTCCTGATAAGAAAGATAGGGCTCAAGAGTCGGCGTTTCTATGGTACATTTCCGGTCCTCGGTCAGTCAGCGCTTGGTAGGTGAAGATCTGAGCACTGGATTTACACACACTTTCAAGATAAGACTTTCGAGCAAAATTTGTTCAAATCAGGGTACTAACGGGGCATCAGCAGTCTAGTGAAGTAGGGCAGCTACCCTGAGGCGGGCACACAGTGACCAATAGAGGAACGAGGACCTCTCCTACCGTCAGCCACAGCCCCTGGTGATCTCCTGCTTCCCCAAAAAAGAGAACAGTAAATGCCGTGTCTCGGTTTGTTTCAGCAACAAGATGTCTTCCTCAGTTGATGGGGTGGAGCCATTTAGTCTGGCCTCGTAGCAACGACCAATCTACCTTAGGTGACCCTGACAGGGACCTGCTAGCATTGCTCGTTGCTTCATCGAAGCACACAAACCTTCCCATCATGATAAGGTGGCTCGAGTGAGAAGGTTCCCTGGCCACGTATGACAACAGAGAAGGAAGAGAGATGGTTCTCCATTGTCTTGTTAAAGATTCACGAGGCCCTCAGCCCAGAAAAAAAGCCCCGACTCCAAATAGCCTATCCTTCAACCATTGTCTTGAGGATACGAACCACAGTCCTCCTTAGATATTGGCACAACCAGCAGATTCAGAACCCAAGGTCATTTCATCACAAGGAAGTGCCTAGCCGTTGCTGACCGCAAGAACCAGACCTCACCCCTTGCCCTGGAACACGCAACTAAGTTGTGTCAACCGAGGAAAGTTTTTGCTACAGCAACAGACAGTGTCGTCCAACCTATGTCCAGATTTACAAACATTCGTAGTCTTACCTGAAGAGAAATACTTTCTAAAAGTCTTTACTAATTCCTTATTCAGGACCTCAGTCAGTGACGTCTTTACTAAGACCTCCAGCGAATACCAGTGCAGCTGCTGCTCCGCCACATGTCCCCTTGGGCGAGGCTACACAAATACGGTCTGGAGTAAGGACCGACTGACTGATTGATTTGTGCCGGTATCACCGAGCTCTGCCCTAGTCCACCACAGGTGGGAACTGACGTGAGCTTTCCACCCACTAACACCACTATTGGGGGTCTGAGAACCTATGTCTCAGTCCTGCGTATAAGAAAGATATTGTCACTAACTTTTACTGAAATTTGACACTCAAAGCATTACTGTGCATGGCTAACGATAAACTGTCCAGCACATTTAAAATGTTCAGCAACACGAAACTAAAGGATTCAGTCACTGAAGACGATGTAAACTAAATTCATTCTGTGCAGTGGGTCGAAGGAATGCAGCTTTTTTTTTTTTTTTTTCAAGACCTGGTCAGCCACAGAGGACAAATGACCTCACCCTGCACGGTTACCCCTGAAGCACTACCGCTTTAGGCACGGGTCACCACACTTTCTACAACATACTGCAATGGCGCCCATCCGCCTCCAAGAGGCTACATCGCGAGTGAAAATCTTCGGCGAAGCTGCATCTTTGGGAGAACAGTCTCGTCAAACAACTCACTGCGAAGGAGTCCACATTTCCCTGCTACTTGAACTGCGCAGCTTTGGGGCTGCTTCAATGAAGGAACGAGCAATGCTAGCAGGTACTACGGTCCCTGTCAGGGTCACCTAAGGACGATTGGCCGTTGCTACGAGGCCAGACTAAATGGTTCCACCCCATCGGTTGAGAAAGACATCTTGTAGTTGAAACAGACCGAGACACGGCATTTACCGGTTTTAAGGTCTTCTTTTTTTGGGGAAGGAGGAAACCACCAGGGGCTGTGGCTGACGGTGGGAGAGGTCTTCGTTCCTCTATTGGCCACTGTGTGCCAGCCTCAGGGGTAGCTACCCTACTTCACTAGACGTCCTGGTTAACACTAGGACTCTTAGAAAAAGGTCCTCTATTTTTTTAAGCTCTATTCATGAACAAAGGGTCAAATCGAGGTCGGACCTCAACTGAAATATAAAGAGGTTAAAGAAAGGGGAAAGACGACAAGTTAAAGCATTTATGAATTTTGGAGGGAGTGAAAACTTTTCTTTTAAAAAGAGCCCGAATACCACGCAAAAGGTCCTGGGTCCGAATCCTTGCTGTTGGAAGGTATCATGTGTTCTATGAAAGTGCGCGTTCACGTGCACTATATTCGTATTCATATAACTCCGCGTTTGTACAATAAGTTCTGTAAAATGCTAACTTCTGGTAATGTGAGCCTGAAGGATTTGACTGGTATAGAGACCCCGTTCCTCATGGATGTGAGACGAAGGTTATTCAATTACGTGTAATCGAATAGTCGTTTCCCATTGGGGGTGCTCATAGCCTAGTCGTTAGCTTTCCCAAATACCACGCAAAAGGTCTTGGGTTCAAATCCTGGCTGCTGGAAGGTAATATGTGTTTTATGAAAGTGCGCGTTCATATGCACTATATCCGAGTGTTATATATATATATA
>JAYMFT010163770.1:0-12373 GCA_038088735.1 Panulirus argus | reverse complement strand
CCATTTATCGACCAGCCCCAAGGGGAGGATGAACACCTGGGTTGGATGTGAATATAAGAAAAAATGGTTTGATTTTTCTTTTCCTCTAATCAATGTTCTGTTAGGTAAACGGTACGGGGAAAGGAGAGAAAAAGTTAAAAAGAAATCTTGAGACATGAATTTCTCTCTCTCTCTCTCTCTCTCTCTCTCTCTCTCTCTCTCTCTCTCTCTCTCATGGGCGAAAAAGCTCACAAGAAGGAGACAGAGATACTTAGCATATCAGAGACAGAGTATCTCTCTCTGCTTGCCTTCCAATAGTTAGGACGAGATCTTGTTTGGCAAGACTGGTACACCACGCTCGGGAAAATGTAAATTTGAACACCCCACAAAATGCTGAAACTTGTTTAAGAAAGGTAAACGTCGCTTTAGCGAGAGACGTGGATTATACTGCCGAGAGATGTGCTGGTCGTCATGCAGGAGGAAAAGGTTTTGCCTAAATTAAGTCTGCGCCGATCATTTTTGTGGCAGACGTGATGAGGGAGACTCATTGAGACGATCTCGCTACAGACCATCACGCTACAAGCCATTGAAATTAACAAAAAAGAGGCCAGCGATATATTTCTTAGCCTCAGTCGCGTGCGGGGTCGAACGGAGAGAGAGAGAGAGAGAGAGAGGAGAGCTGGCAGAGGAAGAGATTATGTTGGTTTCGCTCTACATATTAACGAGAGAACTAAATTTTATTCTACCGAGGTTAACAGAGCTGGGCATATTAAGCCCCACAACAACTCAGGAACAAGATATGCAACATCCTTCAGATATGCCAAACACAAAAGGACCTTAGATCACACAAAACAAACAAAATTCCTTTTATAACAGGCTTGCTGACCGAGTTAAATACAATATTTCCATCCTTCACAGAAACTTATACATCAAAGATTATGAACGGTAAGATTTGGATACCAAATTACAACCTATTCAGATGTGACAACACTGAAAGAACATGTGAAGGTGTGGGTCTTTATGTACAGGATTCTCTTATAAGAACTGAGCTCCTAAATCTCTTTCTCAAAGGAGACTCCAACCCGCTATGCAGAAGATCGTAAAAGGCAGGAAACAACGCTGTACCTTGAAAATCCCACCGGATGCAGCTCGGACGAAGAACTGCAGATAAGAGAGCTGTTTAGACTGCGTGACATGTCCTCCCTCGGTCAGCAGATAGCAAAACCCAATAAGAAGAAATGACACGTTAGCTCCATTCTCAACAAATGATGCAGACTTGATCTGTGATGCCACCGTCTCAAAAACTGTACTATGATCACGACCGGAGTGAAGTAAAAACAAATATGGATGCTGAACCGCTAAGGCTAAACACACACCACCATGGGGGTGAAATCAAGTTTTATTATAACAGTAAACAGATAGAATGGGAAGATGCAGAATTCAAATGTCTGTGACACAATGGGGAAACCCTGCTGGGTACCGAGACACCAGAGAATTGTGTTAGATCTATGACCATAAAAGCAAACTTTAACATGCAACAGACGTATACCCATGAGAAGAAAGTGCAAAAGGTTTAGGGTTTGAACGAGTACGACGCTCATTGTACAAGAGACGAAAAACGAACTGCAGACCTGAAATATATATAGCTTACGAAGCAGGGAAAATCTGTTCGGAGAACTGACGAACACAGACCATAAACATAGAATAATCTTATGAGACCCACGAGAGACAAAGAGAAACAGATGCTAGTGAAATAGGAAAAAAGATATCTTTTCTTTATATTCAAAACCCAAATCGAGAACCACCAGTTTCAATGACCCGTTAAGAACTTGAAAAGGTCAGGTGCACAGACGATGGCCAGATGAGTGACACATTAGAAAAGCAGTATGAATCCGTGTTCAGATAAACGAGCGAACTGACTTTTTCCTGAAATTGTAATTCCCCTGTGTTCCATATAGCACAAGGGACTTCGATACGGCAATTGAGAACCAGCCCTTCCATTTTGCCCCAGGTCCAGACTCCTGAAACTCTGTTCTTTATAAGTTAATGCAAATCACCTGGACGAGCACTAGATACCCCACCCCCCCGGACAAAAAGTAGTCTGGACTCTGGCATCATCATCGAGAGTATGAAACTACCTCACATCACCCCACTCCATGGTAAAGGAGGACCAAAAAGCAATGACGCCGCACATTAACAAAATTTTTGTGAGTCTTAAGACGTCAGCTAACCAGATTTATAGAATCAAACGATACATATAACCCAGGCCGACACGGCTTCAGGACAGCTTGACCAATGCGATGAATTTGTAGCGGCACTGGTGAACAAACAAAACGATGTGATATGAACAGTCTTAGAAGCACAGCCTCTGATAAACGTGACCATAGTGTTATAGCACATAAAATTGGAATAAATGGCTTGAGATTGTAAATCAAGCTATTTCCAATTCCTGCACGGTAAAAAGATCAGTGCCCCCCAAGGAGCCATACTCGTACCCCAACAGTTCCTCATTTTTCATTTCTGACACTGACGCAAACACGAATCAGAATATCATATCACCGTTTGTAGATGATGTTAGAATAAATATAAAAGCATAATCAACAGAAGACGCTGAGACAATCTTCTGCTTGGTCATCAAAAACCTTAAAATTTTTTAATTGGGGATAAGTTCAAACTCCTCCGGTATGAGGAGGGTAAAGAAATTAAAACCAGTACAGAATACCAGACGGACGCATACAGTACACAGTCATATCACGACTGAGCAGTGTGAAAGACAAACCCCAGAGTAGTAACGTCTGGCGACCCGACCTTCAGCACACAAGACAACGGTTGCCCCTTCCAAAAAGATGGTGGGCTGGATCCTGCAGACCTTCAAGACAGAAAAAGGAAATATAAATGATGACGCTCTTCAGGCACTGCTGTGTGAAAACATTACCTATATAGGCGGGAGGAACTGCAGAGTTATTAGAGAGTGTGCCTAGGTTTTTCACGACCCGTAGTGGCGCGGAAAGGAACGACTGAAATTACTGAGGGTTGTATTGTAAGGAGGACAGGCTGGAGCATTACGACTATTACTGTAATAACTGCTATTAGCACTACTACTACAACTACTGCAACTACTGCTTTACTACTAATATTATTGCTACTGCTACTACTACTACTACTACTACTACCACATGCAGTGCTGCTGCTACCACTACCAACGTGTATCACATCTGACAACAATAACAATGCTTCTGTAAAAACGTGGGCGTAACGGCAGAGGCTGACGAGGCGAGAGGCCGACAGAGCCACCAATTAGTGTTGTGTTACACTGTCTCGTGCTGACAACACTTGCAACACTCCATCCTCCGGGTACAGGGATCGTGTGCGGTGTTGTTACTACTGTGTTACGGTGTCACGATTTGACAACACTGGCAGCACTTCACATTCCCAGCCCAGGTGTGGTGTAGAGTGTTGTCAGGATTGTGTTACGGTATCAGGAACCGCCAGAACACGCAACACCATCCAACAGGTCCAGGGTGTAGTGTTGGGTGTTTTCAGTGTTGAGTTACTGACGGTGTTACGGACTAAACACGTCATCGTCAGGCCCGGGGTGTACTTTAGTGTGTTACGTGACGTGTAGGGAGTTACAGCGACGTGTATATTGATGTGTAGGGTGCTGCAGTAGCGTGTAAGGTGTTACTGTGACGTACAGGGTGTTACAGTGACGTGCAGGACGTTATAGTAACACTAAGGTGTTACAGCGACGTATAGGGTGTTACAGAGAGGTGTGGGATGTTACAGTGATATGTAGGGTACTGCAGTGACGTGTCTGGCCTTATAGCGATGTGCATGGTGTTGAAATGACGTGTGCAGTGTTACAGTGACGTGTAAGGTTTTACAAAGGGAGGACAGATAACAGGAGACTTGATAGTCCATGACGAAGTTGTTTTATTTGAGAGAGAGACCGAATAGCAATGCTCAAGGCAGCGCAAAACCCACTTTTCCTTCGGGCCCAACGGCCTTGGGCGTTTAGATAGCTAAAGAGAGCCATGTCGCGTGGAGAGGGTCTACTGGCATGGGAATTTTGAAGGAAAGTGCAGATAGGACTAATTCCCTGATCAGTTGCTAGAAGTGGACACTCCACCGGGGAGGAGGCTCACGTCGAACACACACACGCACACACACACACACACAAAAAAAAAATAAAGATGAAATTGTGTGTTAAAAGATATTTGAGTATTATTTTCTTTCTTCTTGAACAGTTTCGGTTACTTACATTTATATCACTTTATTTGTTTAGCCTTGATTTATTTGTAATGATAGTCATCGCACGGAAAACATCTGGTGGTGTTTTATTTTAGTGTTCTACAACTCTTCAGCTGAAAAAGCTTTTGCTTAAGCTAGCGTTACGTCCTCTTCTCTTTAATTTCGCTTTTAAGTTACTGAGCCTCCGTATAAAGGGTAAAAGTTGCCGTGTGTTGTTGTCGCAATAATGCTTTGAAAACTTTTAGGGTATTACAGTAACGGGTAGGGTGTTGCTGAGTTGCACTGTAGTGTTGCTGGTGGCTTATGAGGTGTTGACAGCAACATGTTCGTAGTTTGTGGTGTATTGAACGGTACTGGAGTGAGTAATGCACGGTGTTGGGGAGTAGCACACACTGTTGGTAACGTGGACGGACTGTAAGGTAGTTCTCTGTGTAGGTATCTGTAAGATGTTGGTTATGTATAGGTGTTGGTAAGCTTTGAGTAACAGTCATGCTCACTAGGGGTAATATTGTCAACCAACGTGTTAGTGAAAATTATTTAAATCTCTTTAATCTTTGTCCATAAAAATTGATTCTTAGTTCAGCATTAGTTCTGTTGACGTTCTGTGCGTCCCAGTCTTTCTTTATTTGTCTTACGGTGTAGAGAAATGCGCAGTATGAAGTTCTCGACGTGAGGTCTAATAACAGCAAACACACGTAAGGTTCTGCCATTTCAATTCATGTACTGTGTTGGCTCTTTGACAAGCAGCGGATTGCTGCTTTGAGTACAGGAGATCGCGGCTGAGAATGTGTCAAGGATCATTCTCTTCTTGTACTTCCAAAGGTGCACTTGTAGACATTATGTATTTGATTTGACTGACAGTATTGTTACACTGAACTGATTCGTATCTCTCAACGTAACACATCACTTGCCGTTTCTCTGACCAAGCGACACTCTGTCCAAGACGCTGGGGGGGGGGGGGGAACTGCCCTAGTACATTCATCATCAGATACCATCCCTTGACCAAATACATTATTTTACTAATCAACCTTTCTTTTTTTGTATCGTCTTTGTAAATGATAAAAAAAGAATCGAGCTGAAGACTCAGTAAACATATAGATAAGGCAACCGTTGATGAGGATGTGAAAGAGAGCCTTTTGGATGCAAGTCTCTCGTCACGCCAGACCAGTACTTCTCTCTTGTTGCTTACAGGAGTATCCTGCATTACAATCCTCTATATGGGATCGCTCTCCTCACTACAGTCGTCCCCACACTGACTGGGGTTAAAGTCTCATCACTGCAGTTGTGTTCATGCGTTCATCATCTTACTCTAAAGGACTGGGGTTGTGTGTTCAGAGAGTTAAGATGCCACGGTATGTAGAAAATTCTAGCTGGAGGACTCGTGCTGGTAAGTGGCACAAGGGAGGTGATGAACTCCTCCGACTGTGAAGTGGTCTACAACCATCACAAAGAAAGAGAGTGTCCAGTCACCGTACCCAGATGGCTCTTAAACTGACCACGCTGGGCCGGGCTGGTCAAGTTATGATCATCGAGGGGATTGCATGTCATCGCACCGAGCGGGTCGACATTGTTCGACAAAGCGAGACTCAGGAGATAGATAGAAACGACCGAAGTGGTTGGTAGATGTCGTTGTTCCCAGAGCAGTCCGAAGGCCATCATGCACTTGAGGAGGCTTCACCATGCGGTGGTGTCGTGGGAGGGGCGCATTGCGGGTAACACTTCCTGCCTGGGCCAACCAGTTGGCACTGTTCGGTGGTTGACCTAATAGCCGAGGGTGTCACCTAGAGGGTGGGTTATGCAGTGAAAACAGTTTTCCTCTGTTTCTTCTGATAATCATCAGAGTGGATTAAAAGGTGGACTCTAGACCTACACGCACGAGTGGGTCTTAAAAGTTCTTGGAAATAATTCAAGAAAAAGACGGACAGGACACTACGACTCGTTTTACAAACTGTATTAACACTATTGTATAGCAGAAATAGCAGATGAAACCCCGTTTCTTATGTATTTAAGACAACCTGGGCAACAGGAGTATTCGATTCACTGGAATCGAACACCCGTTTCTCCAAGAAGAGCAGCTTTTTTTTTTTTTTCTTATAGAGCTCCCACAGCGCTCGGTAAGTCAGCCACGTCCACCGTGCGGAACCACAACATACTGTGTACTACAGTATGTTGGCAGTGCGGGACAATTGAGCAGAAAGTGTCCAGTGTTCACGGGCATTGAAGAGTCCCGGGATGTGTTGAGTCGGTGCCTGTAAATAACGTAGAGACGGGCGATGTGCAGAGTGCGTGTAAAGGTGAGAGTGTGACTGATGTTTGTCTTGGGAGTTTGGTTTCGCGCGGGTGGGTGTAGTTGGTACACGTCTGGTGGGGGATGGTGTTTAAGACTGAGAGAGAGAGAAGGGGGTAGGAGGGAGGGAGGGCGGCTGGCTGACTGTTCAGTGCTTGTCGGGTCGTTTCGGTGTGTATGTGTTTTGTTAGTGTTATGTTTGCTTTGGGGGCGGGGTGGCGGGAAACTGTGAGTAGAGGGTTGGTGAAGCGTGAGGCAGAAGTAAAGCTTTTTTTTACACACCTCCTTTGGAGTTATTTATGGGATGGTTTGGGTAGGAGGGGATCTGGCGCTGCTGCATGGAATTGAGTGCCATGGATGTTGAGGCGGTACTCATAGAACTAGGAAGATCTTTTACGTCGCTGTATAGGTGGCGATGAGTATTTGTGTTTGTCAGGCAGCCAGGATTTGTTCTGGGTGCTCTGTTTTGTGTGATTTGCAGCTTTTTTGATATTCGGTTTCGAAGAAGAAGACCAGGTAAGTGAGGCGTAGTTTTTTAAGTGGTATGGATGGTATTTGTAAAGGATGCGAAAGGAAATATTTTTCTTGCCCACGTCTGGTGCCAGTTAGTGTGTCCGGTCATTTAGTTTGCCCCCCCCCCCTTTTTTTTTGCTGACGTATTTGATGTCGGAAATGAACGTCATGTGTGTATCGTATGTGACGCCTGGAATGGTTGGAGTTTTGTTTATTGGGAGTGATTGTCCATTCAAGGTGGCTGGAGGGTGTGCGTTGCATACGGGACCTGTTTGAGGTTGAAAGAGTGGTTGAAGACTTTTGACGAGATGCACACGCATTTTCTTCTGGGTGTGTCATTGTTTCAAATGTTTAATGTAGTGTCGTTTGCTTGTTGTTGCTATTGTGGTGCCAGGGCGTTGTAATGTGATTGTGAAGTCGTCCGCATACGAGAGGAGTTTCACGTTGAGGTTGAGGTTTGTCTGAGGTAATGGGATGTCGTGTAGGAAGAGATTGAAGAGGGTTGGAGAAAGAACTGCTCCTTGATGAACGCCACTGTAGAGTTTAAGCGTTCTAAAGGGTGAAGCTACTGTGAGTGACTCTCTGGCGTGGTGGCCGGCTATAAAACTGGCCAACCACATTTCGTCATTGTCGTGGAGGGCGGTGTCAAGCGTCTTTTGTACAAGGATGTGCCTGGGGGGCGGCAGTATGAAATGCTTTATTGATGTCTATTGCCACTAGTATTGTGCGGGACGGGGATTTATGTTGGTTGAAGCCGTCTAGGACGTGCTGTGTGGGGTCAGTGCGTGGTTTAGTGGTTCAGTGGTCGGGTCTGAAGCCATTTTGGGAAAGTGAGAGTGGGATATTAGGCTTGAATTTGTTGTGATTTAGTTTTTCACTGAGTTTGGAAACCGAACATAGCAGTGACGTAGGGCGGTAGGAAGAGAGGGAGTCGGATAGCTAGAAGGTCCAAAGATTGGTGTTACGCCGGCAAGTTTCCAGATTTTAGAAATTTTGTTGTGTAGCCAAGAGTGATTGAAGATATCTGTAGGGGCCTGGACTGCAACTAGCTCAAATGTTTTAAGTTAAGGTTTAATCTGCTGTTAAGGCCTGTTATAGAGGAGTTCTCTTTTAGGTTTGGCATTGTGTGCGTCAGTGGGAAGGACGGATGGGAGGCCAGTTGTCTCTGGATGGATTTTGTGTAGGTTTTTAATGGTTTTCCTGTTCAGGGGTGAGGATGGTTTGTGGCTGATTTTCGAGTGGTATCTCTTGAGCATGTTTGTGTGTTTTATGGGAGAGGGGAATTCACTGGTCTGAGTCATAAATGCTCCATGAGCTAGGGCTGGATTGGTGAGGTATGTGTGGATTTTCTTGAACAGTCATTGGTGGCCCCACTCCCTCGCCGATCCCTACGCCCCTCTACCCCAGCCGATTGTACCCAAAAGATGTTTTCCTCCGCCTCCAGAAAGCGTTGACATAGTTATGAACACTAGAAGAAAGCCACTCAGGCCAGTCATTACCCTAAATTCACTCGTCTACCGTAACACGATCATCTCTAGTTTATCTCATATGCCGAAGCCAAAGCACGGCGGAAGAACCAGCCTCACATCTGTGATAGATGATATATCCATCAACAGAATCACTGAGTTTAAGATAGGATACTGATGTCCTTAATCGAAGGCACCCTCACTCCTCCTGCCTGTGGGACATACGAAGGAAGAACAATAAACCTGTTGTCCTCCCTTCCTCCCTCTCTTATCAAAGCCTCACCTTCAGCCACCACCACCACCACCAATAAAGGAGGGAATTCCTTTTAATGAAATCATAACAGTTGTGAGTCAGCGACGGTGCTATGTCTCCTGCCCTGGGCTCTGGCCGCCCTACCGCCCCACCCACCCGCAGTGAGTAATTTTCTGCACGTTAATCACTCGCCTGGTGGGTGGAGGAATGGGTAGTGGGTGGAGTGGGAGGCTGTGTTGTTTGTCCAGCAAATAAACATCGTCACCATACTGTAGCATCCCTCACCGCTGCCTCGTAGTTTGGTTGAAAAGCGAGGCAAAACGCTGGTGAAACTTAGGGCTGGATTAAGACATATCTGAGGCAGGGCTGAAACTGTCGAGATGATAGAGGCGCCATGCGACAGAAGATAAATATCATTCTCACAGAAACGACGTTAAAAGAGATAAGATAGTGAAAGCTTTATATTTGCATATATGCAAAAAAGACTGGGTGAAGATGAAATGATGACTAAAGCAGTTGGCTTTCCGTGTGATTAATGTATTTTCGTGTATGAATCTTTTTCAGTTGTTCTACATATGAATATCATATATACAGCAGATACGTCATTTCTAGGCCCACCAAATTTAATAAACAGTCAAACCTGCAGTGCTTCTGTTTGCGCATCAAATCAGTTTTAACGTTAGACTTTATAAAGCATCGTCTCACGCTTTCTGGAGAGCAGGGTCATCGATGATGTCCTCATATAGTGAGTTACGCAGGCCGTCTCTTTTAATACTGATGATGTTCGGGGCAGATTGCTCATCTCGCAGCACCGTTCGTTGTCTTCTGTTCATTCTTGACGTGACTCCTGAGCAGTTTATTAACATTAGACTAAGAAATATTAGCAATATCGTTTCTACATTAGGGTATGCCAAGTGAATCATACCTTGGATGTGACTTACATTTGGGAATGCCAAGTACCAAGTGAATCGCACCTTGGATGATGACTTGATAAAGGTCCTGGTGGCTTAAATGTCCCTTTATCACCGTAATATTCCTTAATATTGGCCTTGAAGCCTTTCTATTTTGCTAGTGAGGTTAACATCAACATCCCCGAAATAAGTCTGTTTTGTGAGGTAACATTCTTGAATGTGAGGGTTCTCTTCAAACTGGCTCCGAGTGCAGCCATATAAGGGATAAAAGAATTAACCTGAGATTTGTTTCTTGGATATGCTTCAGGTGTACATCAACATCAATGGCTAATTTTGTTCCGCGTTCTTTTATTCTTTTATCTTCGCCTTTGTCGTCCACTTTGCTCAGGTTCTCCTTTGCTCTGCGTTCAGTTTTTGTCGAAGCATTCGCGGGGGTTTCTCTCACGAGTGATGTGTACAGCCTGCTGACCCGTGTAGTAGTAAGGGCCAACCTGTGCTTCCCGAAGGGTCTTGTCTTGCTGGTGTTATGGAACGGGTTCGGCAGACGAATCCAAAGCTCTTACGTGAACACGAACTCAGATCCTTCCACGTTATCATGCGAAATACCAGCTTCTCTGCTTGGATCAACATTTTTATCGGCATCAGTTATGAAGATGACTAAGCGCATCATTAACTGAGCCGTAGTTATCTGCTATAGCTGAAGCAGCCTTCGCATTTGTTCCCATCCAGCGTAGGAAAGGCAATTCAGTACAGTGAAATCAGAACACAGAAATGATGTGGGAACTGCCCTCCAATCACTTACGCAGTAAAGAATGCGTACATGATAATAATAACAATAAAAGTAATAATTATGATAATGATAACAACAAAAGCAATGATAATGATAATTGTAATTGTATCTGGGCATCAGTTAACTCCAGCACGGCCAACAAGGGCTAGTGAACGAATATCCAGCACAGGAAATTTTATATTCAGTATACTTATTATATTCAAGAAGATTTTGCCGTAAGCCATGACACCATCCTACCATGTTATCTGTCATCATATGTCTGTCTCCAGCTCTCAGTAAAGTCAACTTGCAGTCATTGCACAGATAGTTCAACGCCTTCTTGACCATATTTACACAGTTATTGTTTATTTCAGTGAGTGTAAAAAAAAAAAAAAAAGAATGCAGCCAGTGGGAAAATCATCATCGCGTGACACAAGTCTTACAAATAACACATGTTGTGTTAGAGAAACATAAAGGCCTTCCACATCTGCAGCCTCCATTATGCTCTATATGGACTGCCAGAAATGGGTGAAATTAAGCAACGGGTTCTCGCTCGAACCAAGACAATTTCCCGTCATGTGGCGAGGCAAATCTATATTTACCTTCTTCCAAAAGCCGGGCCCACTCTGTGCTCGTATTTACACAACTGTGATAACACAGTGAGGTTGCGTGAATGCAGTACTATTGCACCTTCTTAATCCGTTCCTTCAGGTGTGGAAAATAAGGTGAGAGAACCCACTTTTTCTTAAACCAACATTTAAACAAAGCCGTTCTATGATCCCCACAGTTCTCACGATCATGAATCGCAAAGAAAAAATAGTTTCAAGTCGTTAAACCCAACGTTAAGCCAGAGCTGTTGATGCTGGTGAAAGGAGCTGTTAGATCATACTATAAACACAACTGGTTGTTGGAGAGTTTATGCTGGACATTTCTGATTGCGTATCTCAACATCAACTTTCGCAGAATGAAAGAGATCCGTTGATCAACATCATATTTGGTTGTTTGAATAATCGCCTCCATTCTCAAATGGACCTTTACGTATATGACACTTGACGGACCTGTCTGTATCCAGCAAGGAATGTTAGCTGTAATCAAGGCAACCCAGAGACCAGCATCACTGGACTTTGTACAGATATTTGCTTTTTTTTTAAGCTGTGTTTTTCAGTCTCTGCAACATTCTTAGGTCTCGCATCACATTCGCGCGTGTGAAATGTAAAATATATGAAACCTGACACAACGGTAGGTTCTTCTTGTTTCCGTGGCTGAAGTTCCTCGTTCTCATAGAGATATTCATTTGATATTCAATTCAACTTTATTATTTTTTTCTTTACGGGTGGCTAACAGGCCCCAAGTACTAAATTACCTTGTGCCTTATTCCTGCAGCGATGACACTAAAGCTAACTTTTTGATCTTTAGAGAAAGTTAAAACTGATCATCACAAATTTGTCACCAGAATTGTGTGAGGTATATTGAAAGAAGTTGTTGCTACCCACTTCCCCTGACCTTGCAGTGTTGCCACTCACACCCTGTACCATCCCTTGACCATGCAGTGTTGCCACCCACACCCCACGCCATCCCCTGACCTTGCAGTGTTACCACCAACACCCCACACCATCCCCTGACCTTACAGTGTTGCCACCCACACCATCCCCTGACCTTATGATGCCCCAGGATGTTCACGGTACAGTCGTCACCCGTGCACTGTCCCCTGGGTCCGTTACAGCCACACCCAGACTGTAGCCAGCAGGAAGCACCAGCGCCAGGCACTGTGCCAGTCTGGGAGCAAAGGTGTCTATAGCTGCTCCCATTACAGCTACAGCATTGTAGGTGAGGAAGAGTTCTCTCCACCTCCAGCCCTTAGTCACTTGTCCTCCGAATTTATGAAGTTTTAAACTAGTATATATATATATATATATATATATATATATATATATATATATATAT
>JAYMFT010163759.1:0-12373 GCA_038088735.1 Panulirus argus | reverse complement strand
ATCCCCAACAGACTGCATACTCGCCCCTCTCTCCAAAACTCTTGCATTTACCTCCCTAACTACCCCATCCATAAACATGAACTTAATGCGAAGTAATGGTGTTTGTTGTGAATAACGTGTGTCTGTCTGTCTGTCTGTCTGTCTGTACGTCTGTGTGTAGTCGTGCTGACGATGATCATTAATCTCGCAGTCACTATTGATAGGGTAATATTATAGGCCCTGGGTATGGACACAACCTGACCTTCCCCGACCTCTCCAGCATTCAAAAGAAAGTTTAAGACAAGTTTTGAACTTTAGAAAGAGATGTTCTGGATAATCTGTCAGGCTAATTTGCATACCTAGCGCTTCTTACGGCTAACTGTGAGGCCAGCAACTGCCTAGCAGAACCTCACGGAGGTGGTAGCACAGAGGACCCTGGTGGCCCAACCAGGGGTTTATGATGTCATGGAAGGGGTGACCAGTGAGGCCGTACACGTTGATGGAAAATGGGATGATGTTGGTAATAATGGTATACTGCTGATAGCACAGCACAGCACAGTCCATGAAGCCCCCCGTGCTGTGCAGACCTGACCACCTGGATCGGTGGTCCGCAACCCGTGGCAGGCAAGACCCCTCCACACGGTACGTTGTGTTGGTCTTATAACTTCCAGTCTTAAGTGAGTCTTTCTGTAAGAAAAACAATCGGGTTTGTCGTCTCTCTTGTCATCCCCTCTCTGCTACAACCATCACTTTCCATCCGCTGTGATGCTGTTATCTTCTTCTGTCTTCGCTCTGCAGGAACTGTGACTCTTCCATCCTTTGAGACCCGGACCTGTGGCACGCAAATAACTGCTTTTTTTCCTATAATTTTTATGTGAAGACAAACCACGCGATGACGGACCATTATGATACCTCGTTTCCTCGTGAAGCTCAGTGGAATTCTCTTCCTTTTCTCGTCTTACTCACTTCCTGTTGCGATTCCACCTTCAAGAGTCGAGGTTACAAACATCTAAGGAACTCAGATTAATTCTTCTGTCTGTGTGTGTGTGTGTGTGTGTGTGTGTGTGTGTGTGTGCAAATAATCATCACCTTACCTTTCAACAGACATGGCCATGATTGGGGCATACTTTTGCCCTCTGCGTCATGTCGAATTCTATAAAGAGAAACAAGAATTCTTCCAGTTCCCTGTGTCTCACTGTGTTAAACTTTGGGATCTGGATATAAGGCGTCGGTACGGACGCTGGAGGCCAAATCAATATGGAGGAGGTCAGGCTGGTGTTGTTTGACCCAAAGAACACAATGGTTCGCTGAAATAACCGTAAAGCACGGCGGAACGACCCCTGACACGACGGTACGACAACTGAGTACGATGGTACGATCACTGAGTACGATGGTATGGGGATCAGGTCAAAGGTCAGGCCATTATACCCAAGGGTCGTACCGTCCTGCTCAAGGGTCGTAGCATCGTAGTCAAGGGTCAAGACTCCCGCACCCTCTATAGAATTCATTACAAATTCTGTAACTTATTCAGTATCTTTCCAAGGATATTCCATCAGTCTCGACAGCTTCGATTAAGCCGCCATATGCGAAACCGCTGCGTTAGTTTTTAATATAAACACGTATCCTGATAAGCCGAAATATATTATTTAAAGGGATTATTGTTCACGTCAATTAAAACTTTGAAATATTTAGTCCCGCTCGGTAATGTTGCATTAATGATAATATCGGCACAATAATTAAATATCTGTTTTCTTAAAAAGGCTTGGATAATGTTTTAAGAATTTATATCTGTTGATGTATTCATAAAGAAAATACTCAGTAACCTGCAGAATGTACCCGATAACTACTTTATTATTCTGTTTGAGAACTGAGTTTCTCGGTGAATAAAAGTGTAAAAATATATTGCGTCTTGAATTTATTTCGTCTGTTCTTCACATTTTCAGTCTTCTGGTTATTCTTCTTACTATTTTCTCCATTTCTAGACGAAATAAGGCAGTAACTACCTCAGTTAGTTTTGTTTCATTTCCTTCACAGTCTAACTACTTTATTTCTCGTATTTAGATATATTCATATAGTTATAAAGAAAGAAAACCTTGAGAAACCCATAATTTCTTGCACCAAACTCAAAAGAAATGTGCTTATTAATCCCAAAAGTAAAGTTTACCTTTTCGAGCGTGAATATTTGCCCATAATTTTATGAACAAGCCAGCTGCTGCCACTTCAACGAGCAAAAAACAAGAAAAAATTGGTAGCCTAAGACAACTGTACAGAGAAAAAAATGTCGGGTTTAATCCCGGCTTGGCATATCTACCTGTCAAGGAAAAAGTCCCGAACGTGTTAAACTTGTGGGCCCTAAACTTAGTCAGGTGAGGTATTTTGCATGTTATCCACGAATGTTTAAATGATACGAATCCGTATGAGAAGAAAGGCATACGAATGTAGTCAGCAGCGACAGATACCTGAATATTTCTATGGCGTCGCGTAAAAGGCTGACGACAGATGCGTTGAAGCAAAGTGTTGAGATGAAAGGAACGATGGATGACGTATTGCATTCTGGGCCATGACGCGTTCTTTGTCTTTATTCTGCCAGGTGACCCGTTCCGACTCGTTCTGTATTTTTGACGTGATAACAGTACGAATTATTTGGAATATTTTCAAATACGCGTTTTTACGTGTCACTTAAAACAAAACACAGCTGTTTCCTGTGTTTACGGATGTTTTGAGTAATTTTAAAGGTAAACATTTCGGATCTATTGGTAATTTGCTTTTTGACCATTGCAGAAATTTAGTCATTGCGTCATATTTTGGCAATTTTGAAATGATGATGCCCCCAGGTGGCACGAGATACGATGGATATGGAACTGCAGCACCGAGCACCCTGGTAGACCATTCCCTCAGAGGGAAACTTTGGTCGCAGACCCAACTGCGAGGGTAGAAACAAGCCCTCAAACCTATAACCCACTGTTTGTTAAGTGGTTTGGTCGTTTTATGTTAAAGCGAGACCCACCTGGTGGTCGACGTCGTCACCAGGACCCGGCCACACGACAGTCGTGCGCCTGCCTGAGCGAAGGAACGCCGATTCCCAACGAGACATCTCCACGCGCGTCTCCGTCGTTGCGAGCGACGTAATGTTGTGCCGGGAGTGCGTCACTGCTCCGACGTCTCCTGCTACCGTATGTTACAGCAAGAACATAAACACGTGAGGTAAGGGGATGGCCCGCCCTGCACCTCTCATAAAGACCTCCGTCTCCTATCTGTCATGATATCTATCATATATAATATTCATTCAATGTCTAGAACAGTCTTATTATTGTACGTTTGCTGTGCTGTTCTCCGAAAGGCAAACTGCATACCAAAACCGCCCATTATGCTTTTGCCAGACAAGTTTCAGGAAATCGATACTTTTGTCATATTTCGCTCTCTGTCTTGCAAAGGCAAATATATGTGATCAGGAACAAACTGAACGTGTAAAAGACCACAGAAAAAATAGTTCTAGCGATTTGTTTTAGGGAAGTGTGTAAATGAACATTTTGAGTGGTTGTTCTCCAAAGAGCCGATGATCATTTACGATAGATGTAACGAGAGCGAAAGGAGTTGCCAGGCTTCCAATTACAGTTGACAATGATGACAATATTTCTCAATAATGGGCATCCCACATTACGTTACGCTGACTATTATTTTACGGAATTTTACCCCAGATTTTCATACTCGACATTTTCAGGTGGTTGGTAAATTCTAGTTTCTGATGTATGGACCGGAAAATTTGCAGCGTATTGTTTCAGACCATTTTGATACCTATATCGTCTGGAACTTTCGTGCGTTATTGTTATGACTTGCCCGGGTTATAGTTGTATCATATCCCCAACCTTATTATCATGGTAATACATACCATTTTCTTTTCAATAAAAATCGCAGTTATTTTTTTCTGCTATGATGGTGTTCTCTGATCCCTTGATATCTTTCGATATCCTACATATAACCTCTGCCCTTCGTCGTAAATTTAACTACTGTGTCAACTTAAACAGGATGACCTGAATGACTGAACCATCTGACAGCTTGTTACACCTAATCGCTAAGCCTCGTTGAGCCCGTGGCACAAACACACACACACAATGAATAATCTTATATTAGACTGTGTAACCAAAAAATCACCAGCTCCATCGTAGTTGGTGTTGGTACCAGCGGTAATGTGTGGCCCAGCCAGGTGGTGCGACCGTTCCTAGCCATCTGTTGGATAGTTTTTTGTTATCTTGGTAATTTACAGCGGCCCCTGGGGGGAGATGAATGGAATATGTAATGACGTACAGGAGGGGGGGACCTGAAGCGGCTCGGCTGGACTGACGGGAGAGACTACGGGCTGTGACACCTTGAGCACGACGGTACGGTCTTTGGACTCGACGGTACGACCCTCAGCCTTTCCATCGTACCTAAGAGCCGTACGTGGTGCTCAAGGGGTTAATGGTTATTTTTGTCCAGGCATTTTTATAACATTTTTGAGAAGAAAATTCCGGAAAACATTGTGAGCAAATCAGGTGAAGTGTTCATCGAAAGATGAACATACAGAACGACTAGAGGACATAACACGACAGCAAGAAAGTTGTTAGAAAAAACTTTTATTGTGTAAATGTTGTGGACGAATTGAATGAGCTGAGTAATGAAGCTGTGAATGTGGACAGAAGTTTAAAAAGTTGGATGTTGAAAAGGAATCAAGAGATGGCACCCCGTGCGCACAGGGCGTCCTCCCCGTACTGTACAAACTGGTAATTACACAGTGATAATTACGCTTACGCAAATACTGTCTACTTTGCGCGTATTTTCTCTAAGTTTTCAGCCGTTGGCTGGCGTTAATTTGATAAAGCGTTGTCTGTTATCGTCAGTACATCACCATTATTATGCTTTGGGATTATGCCGTCGTGCTCTAGGGCCGTACCGTCGGGCTTTAGAAATCAAGGTGCAGCTCACTGAAGTCAGTCAACCGCATAATGTATAAAGTAATAACAGTACTGGTGGGGAACCCGCACACACGTCTGCTTAATAAAAACTTCTACGTTCAAGTTGATATGAAACTTGCTCTCTCCTCCCGGCGGGTTGGTTACGTTGCTCACAACACAATAATAAATTAAAATTCTCGTAATACGTTTTATACTCATGTTCGTGTGGTAAGTATTCTCGTCACAAGCAAATCAAGAAGTGTAAAATATGACAGCCACAGCCGCAATATATATATATATATATATATATATATATATATATATATATATATATATATATATATAGTATTCTTGCTGACAAGAATTCCCCTGAAAACGAAAAGAAAAAGACAGGATTACGGAGCACATATGAACAGTTTTCCTGCACATGTCAGGTCAGGCAAGAATTTTGCAGCCCCGGGGAAGCCATTGGTCGTGTGCACGCGCCAACATTTCCGACGCAGTTCTATCCCGGGTCATGACCCCAGGCCGAAAGCGCTCTACAACTCTCCCGGGTTCTTCCTTAATCAGTAAACAGCTGGCAATGACATCCCCCTGGATCTGCTCGTCTTTCCTCACATATGCATCTGATAAGACCCAATGACTTCCGTGTAGCTTACATTTCTACAGTATAATTTTTTTTTTTCATTATTTAACAGTTTACTGTTAACTTGTTATGTATAGGAATGTTATTTTCTCTCAACACAAATGATTATTTGAGGAAAAGGTACCAGTTATCCCATGACGAGAACGGTACGACCCTTGAGTATGTGTGCGTTACGCTTATAGCTGATGAGTATCTGATGAATTCCTGATGAATACTTAATGAATGCCCTTCAGCTGGCCCATAGGGTCAGGTCATAGGCCTGGCCATTGTATCCATATATCATACCGTTATGCCTAATGGTCGTAATGTCGTGCTCAGGGGTCGCTCTGTAGTGCTCAAGGGTCGTACTGTCGTCCAGTCTCCGCCAAAGGGAGAAGTCGGTCACGACCCAACTTATTGACAGGCGCAGCAAGTGTTGATTGCTAGTGATCCTCCAAGGAAAGGTTAAGTATTGCACCTGTTCTTGGTTAACTTATTCATGAGTTTATATATCTAGTCATACGGAAACATATATATGAAAAAATCTAAAATAATCCCATATAGAAAACTAGTTATGCAAATCTTTTTCATCCTAATTGCTTTTGTTTGATAACTGATTAGATATTGATCAGGTGAGGTATGAGTCCGTCTTCATTCATGACTAATTAGCTGATCTCATAATAGAGAATCAAATATTGTTTTGGAAAATATGTTTGTAGAATTTTTAGAGCAATATTAGTTATCTTGGGAACTGAAATGTTGGTTGTAGTTTCTTGTTACTATTGAGGTCACTTATTTGGTTGTTGTTATAAGATAGTTATAGTTAGTCATAAGACAAAGCATGAGGCTGGGACCCTTGTGGTATACGGTACCAGGAAGGACGCCATCTTGGTGTGGTACCTTCCTCTCCTCCAGCCGGCCCGTCTCTCCTGCAGAAGCAATATCCCACACTTCGTTTTCTGTCTTTACTGAAGAAAATTGCAATGAGGTTTCAACATAATGGCTTTCTATCTGTTCCACATCAACAGCATTTGTAACCACAACAACAACAACATCTGAACCACAGCAAAAATGCCTCTAGCACACCAGCAATATGAGCCTCTTCTTGACTTGTATCATTAATCTCTCCTCCTTAATTACCAGTCTGCACCTTGGAAGTTAATTGACACTTTATGATGCAGCAGCGAGAGTGAAGGAGGTGTCTGTGTGTCTGTACAACACATTGCACATAGGTGTGTAGTATACACTCTACACGAGTATGTTGCACAGACTCTATAGCTTCAGAAGGGATCGAACGGTACAGTAGTGGCTGTTGTAAGCAAGTTACACGGTACAGTTGGGGTGGTTCCTGAGTGGCGTGCATGGTACCCACTTCCCAACCAAGGTATAGGACATAGCCCCGCTAGGTGCCTGCTGGAGGTCCTCAGACATTTGTCTGTACAGTAACCGGCCGTCTGCGTACTACTCTCTTTTAGTCTGCCTATGTACACACACGCACACACACACACACACTGGACGCTGACTGATAAACGTGGTATAGCTAGATCGTAACCTGTGGTACTTATCTTGTGGTAAAGTTCCACACAGCAGCAACATAGAATAAGAATACAGATCACTAGGTTTGAGAATTCAGACCTCCTACTTGCTCGCTGAACTTCTTTGATTAATCTGTAATTCTGTTGCTAAGTTTTGAATTGGAAAGAAAAGTTTTAGTTCCGAGACGATGAAAGATTTTGAAGTAATCAGAACACTATATATCAAGAATATTATGTATCTCACACGTCCGCTGTAGTGCTCTTGTTAGGGAAGTGACCCATCTCAGACCCACAGTATAAACCCACGCCTCCCCGTCTATACCATACACAGGTTGTATGTCTTATCATCTGAGTGGCAGAAGTTCTGGGCTCCATGGCAGGCTGTTCTTGTATACCGTATGCAGGTTGAATATCTTGTTCCCAGGAGATGGTGGTAGGTCTTGAACCGTTCTTTGGTGGGATAAGTACAGGACTTATGACTGAGCTCTGTGTGTGTGTGTGTGTTTGTGTTTAAGTTCGTTGTGTTTATGTGTCTGTGTGGAGGGGGGAAGGTGAGAGGGGCAGGAAGTTTATAAAGTGGTGAACCTTCGGTTGGGATGAGTCTCAGGTTTACTGACCAAATGACGAGAGTGGAAAGCTCTCGACCTTCCGGGGTGTCCCTAGAGGCAGGCTGCCCCCCAGGCTAAGGGTTCTCCTCCCCAGTGGCTGGCTGGCTCCCCAGACCTGTAGTTCTCCCCTTGCTTTCCCAGAATCAGGGGACAACCCCAGGTGGGTGAACACTTCCCCAGAACTTGGGTATAACTCACTTCACCGAGTGACTTGTTACCCACAGTTTCAACTATGCTGCTAGTTATCCTGTTCCCCTTGTTAGGCCCGCATACGTATGTGTGTGTGTGTTGGGAGGTGGTTGCAAGTCTCGGATCAAATCTGATGTCAGTAAATCGATTAATGTATGATAAATAGAGTTTCCAACTGGCTGTAGGTTGGCCAGAATGTTTACCTTCCTCCCAACACTGGAGCCAGCCGGGCGGGAAGTGGATGTGGCAGCGCTAGACACAGGCTAGGTCATGTGCCTCCTCGTCATGCATCAGGTGCATCACCGGGACTGCGTATGAAGGAGTGGTGGGCCCCTGGTGGGTCTGGTGGTGGGCTGATGGCCACTGGCGGGTCTGCCAGTGGGTGTGGTGGTGGACTGAGGGAGTGACGTATGAGGCCAAGGGTGGTAATAGGCTGGACGTGTTGGGGATAAAGATGACATGATCTGCTCCACGTTGATTAAGGTCATTAGAGATTAGACTGGTGGGCAGTAGGCATCCATCTGGCTCATGGTGGGGCGTGGTGGGTAAGAAGTGCCACACTTACCACGCTGTGGTGGATTCCAAGCCTCACGGATGAACTTATACCCTTAAGTAGCAGTTATTATTACTTGGGCGTACTTTTGTAAGTCCTTGTGTGTCCCATTGAACTCTGCGGTACGCTTCGTGAACAATATGGTACCATCTTTGGATAACACGGTACGTTCCTTGAGCACGACGGTACAGCGTTGAACACAAAGGTGCGACCCTTGAGCTGGACGGTACGCTCTCAGAGTAGCAATCCAAGTTAAAGGCCGGACCATCATATGCAAGGGTTGTACCGTCTTGTTGAGGGGTAGTACCGTCGTGCTGCAGGGCTGTGCAGACGTGGTCAGGAGTTGTACCGTTATGGTGAAGGGTAGTACCATCGTGTTAAAGGGTTAACAAGATTGCCAGTGTTACACCTGCCTGACAAACTTGTTTGTCATTATATACAGTAAAAAAGATGGAGTTGGTTAGGTTGAAGTGAATTAATCCAATTTCCTGTGTTCATCATGGTGGATATTTGTACTTCATGATTATGTATCAAATTAACTGAATCATTAATCAGTTGGATTATTAACTGCCAAGGTAATGGGTATTGATGTACAGTCATTTTTTTTTTATTTGGGAACAGATAAAGTTACTCATAAAGCATAATATCAGCAGTTTGTCGGGGATGTTGATACCTGGCACAATCACACTTTAGGGCCGAGGAAGACTGTCTTCAGGCCAGTTTATCTAATCAAATAAACGCTAATTAATTACCCAGGTGATGTACCTGTCATTCAGTCTCTCTCGCTCTCTCTCTCTCTCTCTCTCTCTCTCTCTCTCTCTCTCTCTCTCTCTATATATATATATATATATATATATATATATATATATATATATATTATGAGGGTAGCTTGGTGGTGTAGGAGGTAAACTGGCAGCCAAAGCTTCAACAGTTTACACAACATCCGGCCCGACTGGTCTACTTGTTGACAACTCACACAAACATAGCACCATTAGTGCCACCTCCCCCTCACCCCCCGCTATAAGCTGGGGAGATACCCCACCTACAGCTTGGGGTGGGGTAGCAGCCCCAGCTAAAATACTCCCAAATCGTTGAGAATCCGTAGGAGAAAATCTTTTGTTTATATGTACAGTATACGTGACAAAATGTGTTTGTCATTGTTATTGTTCCTTGTTTACTTTGTGTAAACCTTTATCAGCCTTATAAGGCCCTGACCCGGTAGGCCTAGTGGGCACCCTCCGGCCTGCCCTGTTGACCTGCGAGGGAGGGGCTTAGAAGGCCAGGGGGAGTGAGTGGGTGGAGGTTGTGTTTGGAGGAGGAGAGAATGATATGGGTGGAGGAGGAAACGTTCGGAGGAGGACAGGGTGATAAGGGTTGGAGGATGACCAGTTTGGTGGAGTAGATGGTGGGGCACGTTGGAGGAGGGAGGGGTAGGGGAAGCATGAGTTGGAGGAAGACCAGTTTGGAGGTGGGAGGGACGGAATGGCCGGGAGAAGAAAGCGTTGAGGAAGATTCATGTGGGACTTAACCCATTATGGTGGTGTCGCTGTATTTGGAATTTATTAGATCGGTAATGGTCAACCGTATCACATTCTTCACCCTATAAATCTCTCTTATATCCCTTACAACCGCTCTCTCTCTCTCTCTCTCTCTCTCTCTCTCTCTCTCTCTCTCTGTGGATGTTTATGTTTATGTACATGTGTATATATGCGTATATGGAAGTGTAACTGGTTACAATTTGAGAAAGGATATCAAATCGAGTGAGAGTATTCTAAGACTGACCCCACACTGGGTCATGTGACCTTGCCTGAGACATCCATACATCTCCAGAAAAAATTTGAAAATCGCTAACAACATAAATTGTAAAATGCCGTTTGATATATAACGGTTCTCTGTACAAAGAAACTGTTGATAGAAGTAATTTGATGGAAGTACGACAAACCAAACCAGTCTCTGAGAAGTTACGATAAATCGTGAGCCAGACGAGAATAAATCTCATTGGCTGAGATCCTCTTGTCGCTCCAGCAGGGAAAACAATCTCTCAAAATCTTTAGAAAATTCTTAGAATCCACAGAATGAGATCCGACCCCACCGCTACACCAACCCAGTTTATTACGTCTATAAAAACATGGAAGCTTTAGCCTCTTGTGTAGTGCACATCATTACCGGGGAAGTTTATAGCCCTGGCAACGATGTTGTGTCAGAAGAGTGGAACACTGAATCCAAGAACCAGAATGAACAGGTTCTACACTGACTACATAGTGGATGACGTAGACAATTTTGCTCCAATAGTCATTATATAAACCACAGACACCCCTCAAATTGTACCATAACTGTGTAAGCCTTATATGTACACTTTATAAGTCGTACCATCATCATCACATAAACCAAGAGATTGTTCTTCAAGTTTCATCGTCAGTATGACAACCACAGACGTTGTTCATTACAGTACACAAGCTCTGTACATTGTGCAAGGTGGAACAGTACACAGTTCTACCGGACCACTGCTGTACACCACCACCAGACGGGTGATCTGTACTGTGCTGCTGCTGAACAAACACCAGACAATCAATTGCGAGCCTTAAAACCAGTGTCTTCCTGGCTGCTCGTTAGGTCGTGTAAATCACACTCCCACAACATCAACAAATAAATCTGAACCAATCTTGTTGCGGATAACGAGACGCTCGGTGGATGGACGCGATCAGACAAGACCAATCGCCCGTCTACCACACGGTAAGTTGAAGTGTGTTTTGACGGTGATTAGTGGGTCTGGCAGCTGGTGCTTGGAGGTGATTTGTGCACAGTCATCCGGTCATAACACAAGATCTGGGTGTAGTTGGATGGGTGTACTTGTGTCTTGCTGGAAGGGGGGGGGGGGGCAGCGACACCCTAGTGATGGGTCTTAGTGACCCAGATCAGGTGTACCTTAACACCCTGGCAGGTGTGATGATGTACCTGTAGTACATTATCAGAACAGTCAGCCCACTGATATATTCTGTAGTGCATTATAAGTACAGTCAGTCAGCCTACTGCTGTATTCTGTAGTGCACTTGAAAACTCACGAAAAATTGGATGGCTGTGAAGTGCGCAGCACTGATTACCCAACCAGCAAGATGTTCAAGGATAAGTAAGTGTGTGGGACGCTGCCTCCAACAGCCTGGCTGATCACCGGAGTTACGGTGTAGCAACTTGGTACCAGACCGAGCTGTGGGGGAAGAGACGAGCCTCCCATACCAATATAAGATGCACTCGTGTGTTCATAACTCAGCCATGATATTAAAAACCCAACCGTCTGGCCGAGGTTCTCTGTTTTCTGGTCAAGTTAGTTTGTATGTAACGTCACCACGTATGCTTTCCTTCGAAATCTTTAACATAATTTGTTAAATATATGTTATAGATATCATTTCTAATATTATTTCAAGAGTTTGATGAAATTTTCTTAGTTAATTAAAACAAAAACATTGTTTTAATGTTGTCCAGTCCTTTACCTCTGTCAGTGTAGTCACGTAAGTATATTGTCCTTTTATAAAACTGAAATAACTATTTGAGAGTTTTAATTATTACCTCATAAATAACCATTAAAAGTCAAAGGGACTGATAAGGAACAGTTACGCTTGCTATCAAACATCAACTCAAAGGCTCACCTCATTTCCAGTGATATAAAATATTATTTTTCAAACTATAAAAACTATCTATCTCTCAAAGAGCGACATTTTTTTAACCTCCAAGTATTTTATAGCCAATGAAAGTAAACATCCATATCCAATCCTAAACACAGACTGGTACGAAAATATTGAAAACTCTCCTGTCCGCGCATAACCCTGTAGAGAATTATTGTATCCTCTTCCATTTACAACTGATATATATATACAACTGATATATATATATATATATATATATATATATATATATATATATATATATATATATATGTGTGTGTGTGTGTGTATATA
>JAYMFT010163748.1:0-12374 GCA_038088735.1 Panulirus argus | reverse complement strand
TCTCTCTCTCTCTCTCTCTCTCTCTCTCTCTCTCTTCTTCTTCTTCTTCTTCTTCTTCTTCTTCTTCTTCTTCTCTTGAAGGTTCGCAAGGTCCCGCCTGATTTGCTCTGGTGCCACATCCGAAGGCGGTGACGCGAAGGTGTGGCTTGTGTGTCCGAATCCGTATCACATACGAATTTAAGGTAATGGCGAAGGCTATACGAGCATGCATAGGTCCCAAGGAAAGACTCTGTGGTGCGGGTGGCGGCGTATTCTTGAGGTCTGTTTTTAAGAAGTCCCAAGTGCGTCTTTCCAGGCTTTTTTCTTTTTCTTTTTTACATTTTTACGGCATGATGCGCTGGGATGAATTGTCGTTATTCGACCAAAGGTGTGTGTGTGTGTGTGTGTGTGTGTGTGTGTGTGTGTGTGTGTGTGCGTGTGTGTGTGCGTGTTAGGCCTTGGATCCTGGATGGTGAGGTCACTTACGCTAACGCCATCGTGCATGCTACCGGGACACAAGCGGCGGCGTTCGAGCCTTGTCCTCCGAACTTGGTCGGTCACGTTATATTGGGTGAATACGTAGGTGGGTGGGTGGGTCGACCGGAAGGGTGGGTTGTGGTGGGTGTGTGGGTGGGTGGAGGGTTATGATGGTTTGGGGGGGGGGGGAGTGGATGTTGAATGACGTCGCCGCACCGCAGCATAGCACTGCCCAGCGAGGTGTGCGGTAGGGGGTTTGAGTGACGCCGTCACCACAAACATAGCTCGGTGTGACGCACATCTATAACCTAACCGAGCATCATGGCTTTGTTCACCAGATGTCGACCCTCCCCTCCCCTCCCCTCCACATGCTAGCTTAGCCCGATGCTCCCCCCCCCCCCGCCTCCCCAACCTCACCTCCCCCTCCATCCGCATTCGACAGTCTTCCGGACGTACCGCGGTGGACCTCGGAACGTACCGTATCGTACCTCACGTACCGTACCTGCCCCCTCGAGTCTGAGGGGGGGGGGGTCAGTAAGGTTGCCAGCACGAATAGCCTCATAGATCACTGGACGTATGGGTGGGCCAGCCGTACCTTCGGGGGCTAGAGGCAGGCCCCTGGAACTAGGGTGAGGGGGGGCTTGGGTGGGGAGATGGGAGGCCCAGGTACCCACCCACCCACCACCCGGGGATAAAAACCATAACTGGACCTATATATTTAAGAGGCTGTGTGGTAGGCCCTTAATCCCAGAGCTGGGGATGTGAATAATCTTCCCCCAGCCTTGTGAAGGCCATACGCTCCGGTCAGGTCTTCTTTACCCTTCGGGCTGAACAGGATTCTTTTTTTTTTTTTTCCTTGGTATACCTAGCCCTCTGGTCGACCACGTTGTTTATTATTCGTTGGTTTGCGGCCCTGCGTATACCCTGCGATGGTTTGGGAGGTCTTATGCTCCCCCAAACAACATCTGGGTCCGGGTGACCTTACCTTACCTTACGTATGCCTTGCGATGGTTTGGGAGGTCTTCTACTCCCCAACAGCTGGGTCTGGGACCTTTTCTGCCCCCTCACCTGGGTCTTGGACCTCTTCTGCCCCCTCACCTGGGTCTTGGACCTCTTCTGCCCCCTCACCTGGGTCTGGGACCTCTTCTTCCCCCCCACAGATGGGTTTAGGACCAATCTCTCTCATGCTACTCCCTTGCTCAATCAGCCTGTTAGGGGCCTCGGGCCCTTAGGCCTTCACCCTTGCGTGTCCATAGTGGCTTTGTCTCCACAGGGTTGGCAATGTCACGGTGTGTGGCGTAGAACTAGCTGTTGTATTCATGGCATATGACGTGATGTGGAAGGCTGTTGACACGGTGATGGTGTGTGTGTGTGTGTGTGTGTGTGTGCTTGTGTATGACGTCATGCCTCTCGTCAGCTGTCGCAACTCGGGGACGCCGTCGGAGCCGCCCGTTTCGTGTCGCCTGCTGGTTGCGCTACTGCTGCTGCTGCTGCTGCTAGTCCTGTTCATACTCGCTCACTCGTTCGCTCGCTCGCTCGCTCGCTCGTCGACTCCTTGGGACAACGACCCTCGAGGTCGACGGTTAGGTCCCTCTCGGCACGGCGGTACGATCGTCGAGCTTGATGGTACGACCCCTGAAGAAGCAAGACGGTGCTCGTATCCTCGAGCAGTGGCGGTACGACCCGTGGTTCAGGTGGTCCGCCTGACCTTTGACCAGAGACCCATAAGGTCGAAAGACCAGGTCATCGTACCCTCTGGGTGAGGGGGGGGGGTCGTCTTACCGTCGTGCTCGCGGTGTACCGCTCGTTACCTCCGACGGTACGGTAGAGATAGGTTCGTTGAAGTAGCTCTTCATCTTCTTGCTATTGCCCTTCCTGAAGTTTGCCGTCAGAGGTGCCACGAGGGGCAGAGTGTGTGTGTGTGTGTGTGGTTCTCTACCAAGTTATTGGTCAACGGAGAGCTCCAAGTTGGCAGGCGCTCCTATACCTGGTTCCGTCCGGGGGGGTAGGGGCTGTGGCGGTGTAGAAACGCGCGAAGACTTCACAAGGTACGGGAGGAACTTCAGTGATTAACTGGACGGTTTTGCTATAGGGACCTACCAACCCACCCACCCACCTACCTACCTGACTACCTATGCTGCGGAGGAGGAGTCTTACCTTAGTTGTACAGGTTGGAGGGGGGGGGGAGCCTCCGAACCCATCGCAAGGCAAGGCAAGGCAAGGGAAGGTAAGGTCCCAGACTCAGCTGTGGGAGTGAAAGACCTTCGGAACCGGAAGGCATGTACTGAAGTGCGTATCTGCACAGCCCGAGTGGAAAAAAAGAGAGAAGGAGTAAAGCAAATCCGCAGAGTTCACGTGGACTCTGAAGTTTAAGTTAAGCAATATAAGGAACATGACTAACCCTTTCCTGGTATACACACACACACACACACACACACATACACACACACACGCGCGCACGTGTGCGGCAGTCCGTCGCACCCTTACTGCTGTAACCGAGGACTTGCTCCATATCCCCCCAGAAACACTTTGACTTGCGTCGTGTAACCACGGACAAGAAAAGATGCCATATAAACACACGGGACTCGAGATTATCCGACACATTACCTGAAAAACACTCTTAAGGACGTGACGGATCTCCCAAGTAGTCGAAAGGCCGGAGGATATACCTGATAAACCAGGTCAGTTTAGTTTTGATACTTTATTCCTTGATAGAGGAATCGGGATCCCATCGCTGTCATCCGAGTGGCTTGTTTCTCTGCCTGTGGTCGTCAGACGACTGGCTAGTTGATTCGCTGTGGTCGTTTTGAGATTGGCCACTTTCCCCCCCCCCCCCCCGTGATCGCCAGGTAGACTGGCCAATTCGCTCCTCTTCGCGAGCGTTCGATTTTTTTTGTTAAAAGAGATTTACCGGGTAACTTCGGCTCGTCAGAATCACTTTGAAGAATATTCGGAGGCGGAGGAATGTCGTCTGGCCCACGACGCCCTTATCCTGTCTGGGACTCTACTTCCTCGCCTCTGGAGGATATGACGAAGTACGTCGATGCAGAGGAGGGGCGAGCATGTCCGTATCAGTGTCCGCGGAAGGCGACGTACATCGTCCCCCCTCCCCCTCCTCCGCCCCTCGACACGTAGACGGGGAGCGGGCTTTGTCCGTCATTCGTCCGTGGCAGGTGAAGTACGTCCCCACGAATGCCCGTGGCGCAGGTGCGGGCGGCGCTACGACAATTGCTGGTCACGGTTGAAGCCCTTCCCTCCTCATCCTCTCTCTCTCTCTCTCTCTCTCTCTCTCTCTCTCTCTCTCTTAGGATGTCGTTTGAGGCCGCATTACCAGATGCATCTTCTCTGTAATTCCTCTCGATTATTATCAGCGTTGTTTCTAAACCCTGAGGAACCTCCCCCTCGTCACCCCCTGTTGGAGGACCTCCGGCCAGATGTTGTGAGTGTTGTCCCTGTAGGTCTCGCGGGAGACACGGTATTGCATGTGTTACACAATGAACACTGGGCAGGATCCGGGGGGACGTCCTTCGGGACTCGTCCAGGTGTTTTAGATTATGTTTGCCGGAGCTGGGAGCAGTTCCCGAGAAGGACCTCAGGCCGTCGGGAAATGACAGGCGACTAACGTGGGATTCTCAGGGCTTGGGTGGTGGGCGGCTGTGTGGGCGGCGGCGGTGGTAGATAGTGGTGGGATGGGGGGGGGGGAGGAAGGCAGGCAGGCGTCCGGGACACCACCGCCACCACCACCACCACCCTTCCCCACTAGCACGCAAGTTAGCATCGGGGCGAGGAAGTGCCACGCTTATCATCCTGGGTAATAAGAGCGGATTTGCCGCACGCGAGGGAGACTTAGTAAGGTGGCGGTTGTGGTGGTGTAGGTGATGATGCCAGGAATGTTAAGTGTATCACTCCGACGGAAGGTGACTCCATTCTCTTCCAGAGAACTGGGCGAGGAGGAATTGTCTCTCCGTCCCGTAAGTCCCTCACACACACACACACCCTATGAGGTTCACCGTAATCCAAAGGTAATCCACGCGTTGGGAGTAAGGTTGAGGTAGCCTCCCCCTCACCCTCCTCCTGCTCCTCCTCTTCCTCTTCCTCCTCCTCCTCCTCCTCCTCCTCCTCCTCCTCCTCCTCCCATCCACTTCTGTAGAACGACGCTCATCATTTACCGTATCTTCGTCGTCATCAATCATCCTTCCCTTTATCATGACAGTGAAATTGATGACTGCGCCTAGGCTAGTGTTGATGTACCGCGACGGACGAGACGCAATGTCTCAATCAAGCCGGCTAACGACGAGAGAGGCTTTTGTTTCGTGTCGTCTCCCAAATAACACATGACCCTTGTTTTTCCAAGAGAAAGATGTTAAAAGCGCACACTGCCTGTAATGTCAGATCCTCACTGTGGCGAAACCTCTCGCTCGTATGTTGCTTGCTTGCGCTGCTGGACATAGTGGGGTTAACTCGACTCACTTCGCTTGCGTTAAGAGGATCACACAGCTGGATGTGGTGGGTCATTTCGGCCCCACTGGACGTGTGTGTGTGTGTGTGCGCGTGTCACCCCCAACACCATTTGAAAGACGTAAGATAATTTGCCCCGTCGTCGTCGCGTCACACGGTTTTGAACGAGTCTGGGGCAGCTGGACTCAACTGGGTTGTGTGGTAAGCTGTATCCTCACTGTAAATTTGACCGAGTGGGTCATACGAAGCAGTAAGTAAACCGGAAATGTTTGCTTACTGCTGGTGGTGACTAACCCCCAAGCCTCGGGGCTCGAGTCAACCCTGGCATGACGCTCGAAATTTCGTGATATGTCCATCTCTTGATGCTGGTCTTACTTCTGCCTGGGATCTGGGTTGGACGACGGTGGGCCACGATCGGTCAGTTTTCTTCACATGATTGTCGTTTTGCCTCAGAGGGAACACTTGTACAGTCGTAAAGATAACGTCTGGTCTTTGGTCTTCGGGTCTCAATTACTATCTGGGCTCAGGATGTGGGGGTTGAAGACCCCCCCCCCCCCCGAAGGCTCCACGAGTTATCCACCGGTTGCTTTTTTTGTTGATGTGAGAAGAACTGCGCTGGAAATCTTTGTCTTCTCGAAGAGGAGCTTTCTTAAAATGGCCCTAGATCGTACCTGAGGCGCTGGATTAACCTGTCGGGTCTCACAGCGTTACGCAAACACAGGGTCATCTGAAGAGCTTGACCCAGCCGGTGGAGATGGCGAACCGCGCGTGTACACAATGGTCTGGAAGCTCTTCGTGGAAAAAAAAAAAAAGAAAAGGCTGGACTTTGCTTCTTTTGCGGGGTTAAAGGATGCTCAGGGCTTTCCAGGTGGAGTTCGAGTAATCTAATGGCTCAAGTTAGAAGTACGGGAGCGTCTTTTCAGGCGGAGTTTCATTAACCAGATGGCTTTAAGTCGAGGTACCGTAAACATCTTTCCAGGTGGAGTTCGAGTAGCCATATTGCTCAGGTGAGGCAAAGTAACCCAACGTCTTTCCAGATGGAGTTCGAGAAACCAGATGGCTCAAATCTACGTACCGTAACGTCTTTCCAGTTGGAGTTCCAGCAGCCAGATGGCTCAAGACGAAGTACCGTAACGTCTTTCCAGATGGACTTCGGAAAACCAGATGGCGGCGAGAGGGCAGATTTAGTCACCTTATTATTTTTCCAGATCTAATGTGGATAATCAGATGCCTCGAGCGTGTTCATGCAGCCTAAAGGCGCCTCCCAAGTTTAGGATACATGCCATTATGTTGCCTTCGTGTCTGCCCCGAGATGTTGAGACTCAAAATCTCTATAATATTCCGGGAACTGGGGAATTTCTGGTCAACTCCTGTTTCTGGGTACGTAAGAGTCCGACGGCCGACCGCTGGTAAACGGAACAGTTGGACGGGGGTAATGACGTTCCAGGTAATGTTTTGGCCCGGAGCGACTCACGGACTTGTGATTCACCAGGCTGTTGCCACCACCGTCACCCGCCTTACTTAATCTGTTACATCGGGCGTGGAGTAGAGGGAAGGGGATTTCTCACTACCCCAACTTGAGCTCAACGCCCCTCCTATTGGCTATCGTATTTTTTTTGTTGTGGAAGGAGAGTCTCCCTCTGGTTTTATTTTAAGATCCTGTGTTCCCGCTTGACCTGTCTGGCACTTGGAGACCTTAAACTTATCATCTGACACAAGGTGACCTGAAACAAGCCACTCAGACACCCGAAAATCCTGGAGAATGCCAATTAATAACTTGATTTTATAAGGTTCTCGGAAAACATGTATGAGTTTCAGGTCATCATTAGAACACGTATGAGCTTCAGGTCATGATTGGAACATATGAGATTCAGTTTATGATTGGAACACACTTGAATTTCAAAAGGCCATCATTGGAACACATGCGAGGTTCAAGTCATTATTGAAACACACATGAGTTTCATATCATCACTGGAACACACATATGAGTTTAGGTCATCATTGGAACATATATAAGTTTCAGGTCATCCTTGAAACACGCGAGATTCAGGTCGTAGCCGAAACACATGTGAGTTTCATGTCATCAGTGAAACACAGAGAACACATGAACTTCTGGTCATTATTGGAATAGATGAGTTTCAGGGTATCTCTGAAAGACATACGAGTTTAGTATCATCACTGAAACACAGTTTCAGGTCATCATCGAGACGTATTTAAGTTTCTGGTGATCACAGAACTAAATTATTTCATCGTGTATTGTATGCAGTTCAAAAGATTTCGTACAGAGTTAAGCGATTGATAGCTGAGTGAAAATACGGATTTAAAACCTAGTTTTTGTAATAAACAATTCCTTTTTTAGGTCTTCGGAAATACCGTAACCTGTCTTGAAAAAAAGAAAATGTTCGTTTACGGTATCCGAAAACGACATCGTTGCTCATGAAAGAAAACGTAGAAAGACTAGGTAGATGTAAACAAATATGGCGGGAGCGGGGGAGGGGGAGGGGGGGCACAGTGTGCCGTGACGACACAGATGCAATATGTTCGCCAGGTAGGTGATGTCATGCCTTGAATTCAACTCTTACGGTTTCGGGTTAAACGTAGGGAGACTTGGTAAGCCGGGTGTGGGGGGGTGTTTTACGTCATCTGGGCGTTGGACATGAATTTGTGGGAGAAGGTGAAAGGCGGGTTGACTGCTCAGCTATAGGGCCCCGGTAGTAGGCCTAGTCTCAGCACCCGGGGAGAACGGTCATGTCTCGAGGTTATAATGAGTCGGCCGCGTTAGAGACGAAAACTTACGGAGATCACGTGCAAGAAACCACTTGTTTGTCGACATCCCGTTTTCTCGTCATGCCAAGTAAGAGAAGAAGGAAAATGTGGCGGGTCGTACTTGCTTTCTCCTCCCCACTTGTTTCTTGACGGAGGGGTCGTGCTCAAACATCTCCCATGCGACCATGAAGGTAAGCATCAGTCTCCCTCCCTCTACGCACCCTTTCCCTCTCATGTGAAAAGGGAGGGAGGGAGGGAGGGAGCAGCGTGATCCACCGTGAGAACGAAGGTACGACCCGTGGGTATGTGATGACCTGGCACCGTCGTACACTCTAGGGTCGTGCTCCAGGGTCGTGCCGTCGGGCTCGAGACGTAAATTTTGCTCCAAAGTTGGTGTTCGTTTTTGTTGAAGTTGATGTGTGTTGCTTACTTTTTAGCAAGTGCGTGTGGTTGTATGAGTCGTCAGTCAGGAGATGTAGGGGGAGGAGTGTAGCCCAGTAGCCAGAAGGTGGGCGTGACAAGCCCCATTAGCCATAGGGTGGGCGTGGCGAGCCCCAGTAGCCATAGGGTGGGCGTGGCGAGCCCCAGTAGCCATACGGTGGGCGTGGCGAGCCCCAGTAGCCATACGGTGGGCGTCGCGAGTCCCAGTAGCCAGTAGGTGGGCGTGGCGAGTCCCAGTAGTCAGTAGGTGGGCGTGGAGAGCCCCAGTAGCCAGTAGGTGGGCGTGGAGAGCCCCAGTAGCTAGTATAGGGGCGTGGCGAGTCCCGGTAGCCATAGGGTGGGCGTGGCGAGCGGCCCAGTATGGAAGTAAGAGGGTGCGGTCCGGTACGCTACAGTATGTCGGGCCACGCCCTTGGCGTTGATGGCAAGGAAGCCCCTAAGCGCTCAGCCAGCCAGCCAGCCAGCCAACCAGACAGACAACCAGACAGACAACCAGCCAATCCTCGCTCCCCCTTCCCAGCCAGCCAGACAACCAGCCAACCAGCCAGACGTCCTCACCCAAGGGGGACACACACACACACACACACACACACACACACACACACACACACACGTACACGTCAACCCCTCCTCCTCCCTCCTCAAGGATCTTCCCTCACTGGCGTCTGCTGCCCCTCGAACGGAAGAGAGAGAGAGAGAGAGAGAGAGAGAGAGAGAGAGAGAGAGAGAGAGAGAGAGAGAGGCTGGAGAGGGCGTGATGATGGAGAGAAGGTGGTGTGCCCGGGGCAGCCAGGCAGGCGTACGGACGGGAGTCAGGCGATATGGGTGGCTCACTGGAAGGCCCTTTTGGAGGATAGAGCAAGGACTTAATACACAAGGCAGAGGAGGGGTGGTTTAGGTTGGTGAGGGAAGGAAGGTTTGGTCTTGTCTTGTCTAAGGTCAGGAAGGGAGGGGCGTCGGACTAGGGGGTTTAGAAGACCTTACGTAAGGTATACGCCAACTTCCCTCCCTCCCTCCCTCCCTCGTCGATGCTCCGATCATCCAGACTGTTGGAGGGCGCTGCGTCGTCGCAAGCCTAACTTACTTACGATGTTATTTGACGAGAATATCGCCTGTCGTTTTGCGGGTACTAAAACCTCTTTCCCCCTTCCCCCCCCCCCACTCTCCCTCCTTCGAAGACTACATGGACATAACTTCCAACAGCTTTGGGGTCGACCAGCGAACCCAACCAACCCATCAGCTTGGGGCCACCTGCCTGGGTTTGTTGGGGGGGGGGGGGTTGGAAGACCTCCGAAGACTTCCCTAGGTATCACAGCCAGGTATATACCAGGTATACTCCGTGTTTACGCCTGGTATGCCCCTGGTATACCCCAGGTTAAGGATGGTGGTGTTAGCACTCTTCCGTATGCTATAGTCTGGAGTGCATACATACAGTGATTGCTTTAGAGAATATGATTATTGGTTTTCCTCCTCTCTCTCTCTCGTCTTGAAGGTGCGCACGATCCAACCGACCACCGTCTTAGAACAGGCATTCGGTGTCCCTCCCCCCATCTCTCTCTCTCTCGTGTGTTTGGTGAAGCCGTGAGACTTAATCGCTCCAAGAGTTTCTGCTTTTCTCTTGACCTCTCATGCGTAAGGTGCGTTTCCTCTCATGCGTAAGGTGCGTTTCCCCAGTTCCAGTCCCCACCCCCCCCCTCCCAAAGCACCCTGACTGAGCAGAGGAACGCCACTGCAAGTGTATAGGTGACCGGACTTCTGGGGGTAGAGAAGACCTCCCAGACTGTCTTGAGGCGCACTCTGTCTTCCACGGAAAATTTCAAGCGTATGTATCCTTGCCTGTGTTCACCGTATGTTGCCTTTCCCTCTGCCTTTGCTCAGTGCGCGCTCCGACGCGTCGTGGACCTCATGCAGTGCACGCCTCTTCCGTCACCAGTCGGCACTGTTCGCAGTACCTTTCACAGCTCAGTGAGATGGAATTCAGTAGCTTTCGTATGCTTTGAGAGGAGGGCGTTCGTAGATGCAGTGAAAGGAAAGGGGAGGCGATGATCGTCGTTTTGCAGTGAAAGTGGGAGGGAGGTGGTGAATGTCGTTTTGCAGTGAAAGGGGAAGGTGGTGATCGTCGTTCTGCAGTGAAAGGAGGAGATGGGGATCGTCGTTTTGCAGTGAAAGGGGGAGATGGGGATCGTCGTTTTGCATTGAAAGTGGGAGGTGGTGATCGTCGTTTAGCAGTGAAAGGAAGGTGAGGTGGTGATCGTCGTTTTGCAGTGAAAGTAGGAGGTGGTGATCGTCGTTTTGCAGTGAAAGGGGGTGGTCTGGGATCGTAGGTACATCGAAAGGGGAGATGTGATGTGGGTGGAGGAGTGCAGGGGGAAGGGTGGAGGGGAAGGTTAGGGGGGAGGGGGTCAGGAGCCGTTGTCGTTTGAAGTGTTGCGACAAAGAACAAGCGACAGAACGGCCAGGCCGGGCCGGGCCGGGTGGGATGGACAGTGTTTTTTTTTTTTTCTGTGTTAAGGGGGGGGGGCAGTCGTGTTTGTTGCCAGACCCCCCTCCCTTCCCCCTCCTCCTCCTACCCCCTCCACTCCGCCCACACCGATACTTCGCTGGTGACTGGCAGGTGAGGCACGGCTGCCAGACCCCCTTCCCCCTGCCTCCCTCTCCCTCCCTCCTCTCTCCTCTCCCCCCTTCTTTCCCCCCCTCCCAACCCCAGTAAGTAGCCACCCCGCCCACGGTTGGGTCTCGGGTAATTAGCCAGCGTCTCTGCTTTCCCCCGTGGCCGAAAGAAGGAGCGAAAGAAGTCCAGGGAAGTCTCGAAGCGTAGAGCAGGGAGCTGGCGAAGGCAGTGCATTGTGTAGCTCATCGCACCTGCGGACCACGGCCTCGAACAGTCAGGTTGCTCCGAGGAGGGGACGACGGTACGCCGCCCGAGTCCCGGATTTAGCTGTGGGTGTTCGACGAGCCACGTGATCGAGTGGTGGATGGGGGGGGGGGGGGGGGGGGGGGGGGGGGGGGGTGTTTGCTAAAGTCTTGGAAGTCTGACCTCCGGAGCCTTCGGTAAGGCTTGATGCAGGGGCTGAAAAGAAAGGCATAGAGGGGTACAGGGGAGGAGTAGGAGGAGGAGGAGGATAAGGTACTGTACCACGGCGGTACGAGGGGGAGGTTTGCTCACCGTAGGGGTGCACGGTACGGGGGATCGAGAGGGAGCTCACGAGATAACGGTTGGTGAGGTCAATGGTGGAAGGTCCTGCATTTGGGGTTGCCTCAGGGACGGTGGGTGTGCGCTGGACCCTCCTCCTCTCCACACCCATTCATGGGTGTTGCTCGCTGCCACTGCATGGGTCCGTGACCCTCATTCATGGCGGTGCTGGTCGTTGCTGCAGTGTCCACGACCCTCATTCACGTCTCGGCGCCCCCGCCCCCTCCTGTAGGCAGTGAGAGATTGGATCGTTGTCGTTCCTACGGTCGACGTCGTCCGTTCATAGTAGGGAGGCCTAGAGGAGGAGGCGACGACGCAGCAGGAGGAGCTGTGACCAGACGCCCATTGACATCACTGGAGGACGTTTCATTCTCAAGCAAGTGGGTTCACTCACTGGCAAGAACGAATCTTGGGGAGATGGGTTCATCCACGACCTCTTGTGCGAAACTGCATTCATTCCCATGCCCTTGGCAGAGATGTGTTCATTCAAGACCCTCCCACCCCCCCCCTCCCTAGGAGTTGGGGTTCATTCACTGTCCCCTTGTGAGATGGCTTCATTCACAAACCCTTGGGAGAGATGGTTTCGTTCACAAGCCTTTGGGAGATGGGCCGATTCACAGTCCCCTTTAGAGATACCCCAGTTGAAGGGGTTTCATTCACAAGCAAGGACGACACAACAGACGGGTTCATTCACAAGAAATGACGACCCCCAGTAAGCAGGTCCATTGACAAGCAAGGACGGCCCTATAGATAGGTTCATTCACAAGCCAGGAAAACACAGGGGATGGGTTCATTCACAAGCAGCGACGACAAGTAATGATAATGACTCTGTAAGAATGCTCATTCCACAAGGAAGGACAGCACGTAGGGTTGCTTCATTCACACCAGAGAGACGACCCAGCTGAGTGTTTCATTCACAAGCCAGGACGACCCCCCTCAGAGGCAGTACGATGTTGAGCCACAAGAAGAAAAAAAAAAAGGCAGCCAACCTGTCTCGAACAGGTCGATACACAAGTAGAAACCACACACACACACACACACACACACACACACACACACA
>JAYMFT010163737.1:0-12374 GCA_038088735.1 Panulirus argus | reverse complement strand
GTGGTTGGAGGTGAGGCGGGTGGGGGTGGGTTGAGGTGGGGGTGGGTGTGGGTAGCCGAAGGTGGGATGGGAGGTGGCGGGGGTGAACAGAGATGGGGGTGGGGTGGAGGTGTCGGGCACGGGCAGATAACTCACTCACACTTGATGGATCACCGCGTTCAGGAGGAGGAGGAGGGTAGGCGGGGGGAGGAGGAGGAGGGAAGGGAAAGAAGGTGGGCGGGGGAGGAGGAGGAGGGGGGGGGAAGAGGGTTAGTGGGAAGGAGGGGGGAGGGGGGGGAGGGGAAGGGAGGGGGAGGGGAGGACGAGAAGAGAGAGAGAGAGAGAGAGAGAAGAGGAGGAGAAAAGAAATGAAAAATGAAAAAAATGGGTTGAATTATGATCGTCAGGATAATGGGTTTGAAAACAGTTACCGGAACGATGGGTAGCATATGGGAAGGGTTTGAGAGAATGGGATGGGCTGATATGACAAAAAGGGATGGACAGGGTGGGACAGAACAATGGGATGGGTAGAGATGGACTTAGGGGACAATGGGATGGGCATGAAAGCCCGGGAGAAATGGGTTGAGGAACTAGGAAAATGGAATGGACAAAGATGGACTTGGACAATGGGATGGGGAGAGAAGGGCTGGGACAACAGGATGGGGAAAAAAGAATGGGGAGGGAGGGGTTGAAATATATATATATATATATATATATATATATATATATATATATAACAGTGGTTTTCAGTATCGCAGAATAATACTTCAGTGTTTACGAAGCAATTTTCCGCCCACGGTGAAATATCCTTCAGTCAATCCCTGAGGCAACGTTCAAAATCCCTTTTTCTACAAGGCGACGCCGGGAGAAAATGGGAAGAAAATTGGAACCGAAATATCTTTCGAAGTTAAAAACCAGCTTAAAGAGCCATTTAATTTTTCAATCTCTTTGGCTACCGCGATATATAGCCACACTGGTGACAAAAAGAGAAAAAAATATTAAGCCATGAATGAAATAATCAAGGAAACGTTTCGTTACGAGGATGATCTAGATGATAAAACTGTCCCTCCTCTCATACCGTGTCACCTCGGGTTCATGACCATCTCAAACAGCAGTCGAAAATATGGCATATAAACGTCAGGCTTCTTGCTCCTGAGGTTTTTTTTTTTATTTCCTCCGGGAGAGAGAAATTTGAAGATAGAAATCCGGCTTCTTGTTTCATTGAGATGTAACGGCTACACAGATCGTGCGCTGCTGATGACTGAGCATGTCGCAAAAGTTTCGGGAAAGAGGAGTTGTCTGGAATCCCCAAAGCGCTCATAAATGGCGCGCGCCCGTGATGTGTCAGACAGAAGAAGATTCAGATGATGGTATATTTCAACCTTTGTGATTTAAACGCTGATGAGATTATGGATGAAAGAAAATAACAGTAATGATGCTGTTAATGTCCACTGCTAATGAAAAATAATGATGAAAATGATAGTAATAATGATAATCTATTATGTATTATATACATTTATCATGATTATCATTAATATCAGTACACTAATGGTAATAGTATATTTGCCATAATATTAGAATACCAGGGACAATTAGGCGTAAGTGATTATTATGATTATTATAATTATCATTATTATTTTATTATTATTATTATTACTATCATCATTATTATCATAATTATCATGATTATCATTATTTTCATCAGCATCATTATTATTAGACATACTTTCTTATATTCTTAAATTAGCATCATCTTGTGTTAGAATGGATAGTAGGCTGAAGACAGCAAGCCACCTAGGGAAGTACTGCCCTCCCGACTTAAGGAGTGTTGAAGTGATGTCCGGAACCATCTCACACCATGAGCATCAAGACTGCTGGCCTTTCTTTCTAGTTAAAACTTAGGTACCGACTTAAACATATTTTTTTTCCATATAGAATCTCCTCTGCATCCTCTCTTTCTCTATCTATCTATCTATCTATCTGTATATCTATCTATCTATCCATCTATTCATTCATCTTATTTCCACTAAGCCTTTCTTCTTTCGTATATGGTGTGCTCTTAAAGAGGATTTCTAATCTATTGTTGAAGCCTCTGACATTGGTATCTTACATTACACGGACAAAATCATATCTTCCACATAATACAATCTATAAATGATGAGTTGATCAGAAAAACAGAATACAGTGGAGATCAACCTGACCTCATCTAGGTGTCGACAGACAAACTCCTTTTCAAAAAATTACAAACGTCGTATAAAGAGAGAAAGACAAAGGAAGGGAAAGAATCCCACAGCTTCGTTGCACCATCAGACCTCGTGTACTTGGTCTCCACAGAAAAACTACGGGAAGCATAAGCCAGTCGCGCGTTGCTGGTCCGGGCTTTTTAGCAGTTGTAACAACTAGCAGATAACTTATGAGAACAGTGACCGAAATATTATCTGTAGAAGAGAGAGTGCGAAACAACCTTCAGGAAAGGTGGAAAATAAATGGTTGAGTACAGGTGATATCACGAGAGTTAATATACCAAGTGGCTTTTGATTCCACTCTGGCTAATTGAGAGGTAACAGAAATGCCATCCTAGATATACAAACGGATCTGATTCTCTTATAGAATGAGAATCTCAGACAATGGAACAGGTAGCTGCTCAGAAGGGATGAGAGACAAGAGGAAAAATTACGGCACCTGTACAGCATCCTCACCTTTTGGGGAAGCAGATTATGCGATGCTCATTGTGTGAGGTTTCCAGGACAAGGCGGAAGATATGGTTAAGATAATTATCATAGATTTTGCATTGCTCTTGTCATTACCATGTTCATATAACCTTTGATGTTGTTTATGACACGTGAACTCGGTGTTCCTCAAGTCCAGCTGATGATACATGACACACATGTTTAGGGGATGATATCAGTGAGGACGTTGATGATACATGGCACGTGTCATGAGGACCTCAGTGAGGACGATTGAGGACACATGAGAAGCGCGTCTGAGGACAATTGGTGGTGATACATGAGGTATATGTTTTTTATAGTGACCTCAATGAGGATGATGGTGACACACGTGTCTGTGGACGATGATGATACATGATACACGTCTCTTGGGGGACCCCAATGAGGCCGACGGTGATACATGACACACGATGTCTGGGGGGGGGCCCTCAGCGAAGACGATGGTGATACATGACACGTGTTGTCTGAAGGACCCCAATGAGGCCGACGGTGATACATGACACACGATGTCTAGAGGGGGGAGGGGCGGCCTCAGCGAAGACGATGGTGATACATGACACGTGTCGTCTGGGGGACCTCAGTGCTAACGACGATGGTGGTCCCGGGACTACCAGCGTGGCTCCGAACGGGACAGACAAGATGCTCCTCTTGCTCCTGCTGTTGCTCTTGCTACTGCTACTTCAGTCGTTCCTCGTCCTCCTCCTCCTCGTGACCTCTTCCTCCTTCTACAGGAGCTGTGGACCGGTCCTAGCCAGCCAGCTAGCCATCCAGGCGTGGGTGTTGTTGGTTAACGTTATCATCCAGCGTTCACTGGACGTCAGGAGGAGGAGGACGTCCGCTCGGGGTGAGACTCCCCCAGGAGCGCCAACCCTCCACGGCGGTGGTCCGTTCCTCTCCCCCTCCTCTCCCCCTGTCCCTCCCTCCCTGTCCCTCCCTCCCTCCCCTGCTATCTCCCCACGTACATATATTATTCGCCTGGGAGGGAGGGAGGGAGGGAGGGAGATCTGTGAAGAGCAGACAAAAGGTCTAAATCACCCCTCCGGTGGCGGGAGTCCTTCACTCGTTGGTGGTCTAGGCGAGGCGTTCAGGACCCCCTTGGCCCTCCTCCCTTTCCCCCCCTGCCTATACCTAAAGCTTCCCATCCCCATCCCCCCCCCTCCCCTCTCCCCTAAGGCTCCTCCTCCTCCCTGCTTCACCCCCTCCCCCCAGTACCTTCCTAACCCTCCATGAATCAACCGGGATGTATAATATTTAGACATCACGAGCCGCACAAAGGGATTAAATTAACATGATCGCCCATGCTACTTGTAAGGCAGTTACTGCCGGTGGGTTAGGGAGGGCAAGTGGTGGTGGATGTTGCAGTGGGTTGTGGTTTTGGTGGTGGTGATGGCGGGTGTTGGGGGATGGGTTGTGGTTATGCTTGAGATGGTGGGTGTTGAGGTGGGTTTTATTGGTCGGGGTTGTTCTTGAGGTGGGTTGTGTTGTTGGTGGTTGTTGAGGTGGGTTATAGTGACTGTTGTTGAGGTGGGTTGTGGTTGTGATGGCGGGTGTTGAGGTGGGTTTTGTTGGTGGCGGTTGTTGAAGTGGGTTGTGTTGGTGTTGGTTGTTCAGATGGGATATAGTGGGTGTTGTTGAGGTGGGTTGTGGTTGTTGCTGAGGTGGGCTGTGATTGTTGCTGAGGTGGGTTGCGTTGGTGGTGGTTGTTGAGGTGGGTTGCGTTGGTGATGGGGTTGTTGGGGTAGGTTGCGGTGGTTGTTTCGGCAAGTTGGTTGTATGAGAGATGATTAGCTGAAGCAAGGTATGTATACAGACATTGTTGACGCATACGTGATAGAGGTTAGTAAAGGTTAACTGAATAACTTCAAAGTTGTTAGCATGAGTGTTATAAGCTAAGTCGCATGTGTCTTCCATGCAGGTAATGAGTTCTGTGAAGAGGGCAGTGGCTAACAAAGGTAAGTTTGCTAGTGCAGATGTCAGAAAGCCTTGTGGAGATAAAATGAGCCTACAGAGAAATTCTCCTCTTTTTATATAGATTTGGCTCTTCGTTCAAATGAGGTCGTGAGGACAAACATGGGGTTATTAGTGCAGGTGTTGTAATACGTAAATACGGAGCTTATTTAGGAATGCTGGTTGTGTGACAGGTGTGTGTGTGACAGGTGTGTGTGTGTGTGGAGGTAGTGACAGGTTTACCTACCTAACGATGCAGACGTGAGCCGTCGGTGACTATGTACGGGTGTAGCAGAGGGTGTCCATAGCGATGCGACAGATGCTTACGAAATTGGTATAGTTACGTTGTTACGTCTGTTCTATCCCCATCTCCTACTGGCAGTTTGCGTATGAACGATTAACCATAACTGATTATGCTCTTTGTACAGTGCCCGGCTGGTCCGTCTGGTGCCTTCTGTTAACGGGGAAATGAGAGGGGAGACAGTGACACGAACGCGCAACGGAAGCACCATCAACAGTATAAGCTAGGAGTCGCAAGCAGTGGCTAACCCAAGTGGACCACTGTAAGTTACACCACGCGTTTGTAACTCCACCCGAAATCTAACAACACAACCTGGATACAATACGCGGAGATTTCGATGATAAAGATTTTCTTTGAGATTCTTACGTAACATATATTTTCTTAAATTATCTTTAAATTTCTGTCTTTGAAGACAGTATGTTTGGTTTGTCTTAATACCGGACAGACGAAACAACTTCCTAACCAGAGGTATTTAGCAACACAAATTGTTGGTAATGTAAATGATAACACGCAACACAAAATGCTGGTAATGTAACAGGCAACACAAATTGCTGGCAATGTAAAAGAAAACACATAAAACAAAATGTTGGTAATGTAACGGTCAACACAAATTGTTGGTATTGTTAAAGATAACGGATAATACTAAATTTTGGCAACGTAACAGGCAACATAAATTGTTGATAATGCACAAGAAAACACGCAGAACAAAACGCTGGCAATGTAGAAGACATCGCTCAACACAAAATGTTGGTAATGTAACAGGCAGCACGAATTGTTGGTAATGTAACAAGCAACACGAATTGTTGGTAATGTAACAGGCAACACAAATTGTTGGTAATATAAAAAAATAATAACACAGAACACAAAATATTGGTAATGTGAAAGACAATAAGACGTGCGGGCTCGAAGGCGCTGATGATGAAATAACAGAAGAAAAAACGAGTGATGCTCTTTCGTTAATGGATCTCCCGCGAGGTGAGACGCTTTCACAAGAAACATGGATGCGCAGAAAACACAAGAGCATTTACCTCTGTACACGAACGTTGTATGTGAAACTGGTGCGAAGGAAATTTGGTGGTGTGATTGGATCACGATTATGAGCGTTTGCCCGATACAAAACAAATAAAAAAATAGGCTTTTCTTATGAATTAAGACTTTGGATTTTCGCCATCAAACGTTGCAGTGGCGATAAATGTTTATATCAAGAGAACATATATCAAGCAGTGGATTGTTTCAGTGTCTGAATCAAAGCCGTTCTTAGAACAACGACCTGATGGGAATAAGAAAGAAACTGAATGAAAAATCTCCGCATTGCTTTTGATGGCCTGCAGTTGACCAGAGACCCACAATTTCCTAAAGCAAATCTCAAGCAATATTGTCGAATACACAATATTTCTTAGATTCACACGATGATACGTTACTTTATAGAGGAACAGAGGTCTGTACCATTCTCGTGATTTACATGTGTGTAAATTTTCTATCATTTTCGTGTTTTGAAACCGTTTTGGACGAAGTATTTGAATATCTTACGGCTTGTTATAATCTACTAGACGTGCGGGACGCGTGTAACTGGGATGGAATGAAAAAAAAGGAGAGTTAGCCAGTCACTGCTACACTGGCTTTCATTCGTATGACAAATCCCCAACGCGTTGCCACTTCTACCCTTCATCTCTGAAACACTTACTCTCCACCAGTGAGTCTCTCTCATGCACACACGTCAATGAAATGTAATTAGGTGTATATTCCATCTGTATGGGTCGTGTCCCTGGACCTGGCTTGAAGTGGAAGGTCTGGTATCCTCTCGCTTCAGCTGTATATTGGGTTTTACATTGGATTATCCTGACAACAGCTCTAGCTGCCTTGGCGAATGAGGAGAGATTTCGTAAACATGCCTCGGGTTTTGGGAAAAAGGCGTGGATAGGAAGTGGTTAGCGTAGAGGCAGGCTAGAGAGGATGATTCCCTTTGAAGAAAGAGGTGATTAGATTAAAAGCATGGAGGAAGATTTTATTTTTTGGGGTGGAACCTGTACATCATAACGATAGACTGGAGAAGAAGTATTAAACAGATACCTCATAAAGTAGAAATAATAATCCACTGAATAAGGACAAGTAACTTAGATCATAAACCGATTCATAAAGACGGCTTTAGGTTAGAGCTATCCTAGCTCACGATGGCCCAGGCTGCTGGCCGTCTCTATCGATAGGAAAGTAAATGGACATCCAAGTGGTGTACATGTCTGGGCTTTAAAAAGAAAAAGGCCCGAAGAACAATCTCCAGTCCACCGTTTAAATGCACCTTATAGCGGACTGAGCTTGAGGTAAAGCTCATCGAGTAACACCACCACAGACGAAGCAAGTAAGACTCTTAGGGTAATGATAAAACGCAATGGTTTAGTGAGTGTTCTCGCCTAGACATCCTCAACATTTTACGGAAAGCCATGACAGGTGCCTTTCCCCGACCACCTGCTGAGACTGTGTAAATCTGATTTCTTGTTGCACAAGCAAGACTGTTGGCCCGCCGTAGTCCTGCGATGCAAGGTCTACATCAACGCCGAAGTCGCTCAAGACAAAATGAAGAAAGAAAAATGGGGAAAGAGTGTGTTACTCAAGATGAGAAGTGCGTTCAGTACGTCTTTTTGTTGCGTTCTTGGGCTTAACAGAAGGAGTGTTTTATACAGGGAGTAAAATGTGGAAGCATATTAGTTATGATGTGGAACCAGTTAGTGATACTGATGGAAGTAGTGATGATAGACATCCAGGACCTGTACTGAGGCTTTAGGAATTTCGTGGTCAAACCTACATGCCAAATGGTCCAGCAAGAGCGCTGTAGGATTTTCCCTCTTGAAGGCGAATCTGAAACCATAAAGAGGAAAAAACTGTTGCTCCCCGAGTCGCATCGAGGAACATCCCGCTCGAAGCCTACCACCTCCTGAAGGGAGAGCAACCTTAGGAACATCCCATTCAAAGCCTGCCATCTCCTGAAGGGATAACAACCTGAGGATAATCCCACTCGTAGCCTGCCACCTCCTGAAGGGATAGCATCCCTAGGATCATCCCACTCGAAGCCTGCCATCTCCTGAAGGAGTAGCAACGCGAGGAGCATCCCACTTGAAGCCTGCCACCTCCTGAAGGGATAGCATCCCTAGGATCATCCCACTCGAAGCCTGCCATCTCCTGAAGGGATAGCAACCTGAAGAACATCCCGCTCGAAGCCTGCCACCTCCTGAAGGGAGGAATTAACCCCAAGAACACCCCACTCGAGGCCTACCACCTCCTGAAAGGAAGTTTTAACCCGAGGAACATCATTCCCCATCCCTCCCAACGTTAGCCTGCCACCTCCCGGAGGGATGATAACCTGCCCTGACCTCGGCCGAGCTACTAATGCTACACCAAAATATAAGGAAAGTCGCAATAAATCCAGCCGGTGCCCCGCCTTGGTGGTCCCCAAGCGTCGCGGCTGACACGTCAATGGACAGCGCAGGACCGAGTATGTCGGGAATGTGTGGGTGGCGAGGGAAGGGGGAGGGGATGGGGCGTGTGGTTATGGGGAGAGAGGGAAGGGGAGGCGCTAAGGGGGAGGGGAGAGGAGGGGGGGGATGAAAGGGAGCCTTTAAAGGAAGCAGAAGGCGAAAGACTAAGGGAAAGGAGGAGTTAGAAGGAAGTTAAGGGAGATTTGAAAGATTTTGGAACATGTCTCAAGATTAGCAAAGGATAAGATAATAAAAATACGTTTTTTTTTTTCTCTCTCTCTCTCTCTCTTGGTTAAGTCCCTGAGAGATGGTAGAAGATAAAACGTAGGAAGGGAAATAAGATAACAGATTTAGGAGGAAGAAGAGAGAAAGGAATCAGACAAAGAAGAGAGGTACAACACCAAGGAAACAGACAAACAAGAGATTTATATACAACATCAAGGAAGCAGACAAACAAGAGAAACACAATATCAAGGAAGCAGACACACAAGAGAGATATGCCATCTTCCTTTTACCCTGGTGTCTAATGGATTAGAATCTCACCAACAGATGGCGTTGTAGTGTGGTTTGGGTACATGGAATTCTGTCACTGTTCATACCACAGTTTCTTCTTGTGTCCCCAGCACAGGTACATTTACTCGGACCGTTCAGAGTCCTCGGTCTTTTTTAATGGCGATGGTGATGCTGGTGAGATAGATGGTGATTCATACTGACGGTGGTGCTGGTGAGGGATATGGCTGACAGTGGTGCTAGGGAGGGAGATGGATGCTAGTGGTGCTAGGGAAGGAGATAGCCGATAGTGATGCCGGTGAGGGATGCTAGTGGTACTGGTGAGGAAGATAGCTGATAGTGATGCTGGTGAGGGAGATGGCTGATAGTGATGCTGGTGAGGGAGATGGACGCTAGTGGTGCTAGTGAGGGAGATGGCTGATAGTGAAGGTTCTGGGGGTAGTTGAGATGGTGGTGGAATAAAAAAAAGAAACTATTGATGGAGATGAGGTTTTATTGAGATGATGGTGGAGAAGATGGTGAAACACATGTAATGATGGTGATGAGAGTGATGATAGTGATGTGGCTGAGAGTAGTCATAGTGAAGAAAGCGACAAATAGGGATCAAAGAGGTGGTATCGTTAATGAGAGAAAATCTGATAATAGTTACGAGTGATTAAGGTGTTGAAGAAATTAGTAACTGTAATGAGTGACGATAGTGAAGATAAAAAAAAAGATGGTAATAAACAGTGATCAGAATAGTGATGGTAACGAAACTGGTAATTGAGAATGATCGTATTGTTCAAGGAATTGATAATAGCAATTACGCTAAAGGTGAGGAAATTGGTAGATAATCATCCACGTAGCTTGAAAATCCATTCATAATGATATTTGTGTTTACTGTGACACACAACAACAGACAGACAGACAGACAGACATTCACACACACATACACACGCACACGCACACACATATATACACACACACACACATCCTAACATATACCAGGTACCCATCTTATAGACCATCTCCTAAGGAAAGATGAACAGCTGGGTGGACTGTGGGCCCTCTCCCGCGACAAGGATTCGAACTCGCGCGGGTGTGATCCCAGGTGGCCCATGCACGCGTGACGGTCAGTAACGCTTCCCGCTACACCACGGAGGTCCGTATATGTGTGTGTGTGTGTGTAGGAGTAAAGACACTGTACACATATACAAGGTTAGGACGCGGGGCAACGCGAGGGTAAGACTCGCTCCCCTCAACACACGAATAGCAGTCAGACATATACCATAGGTTGGGGGATCACGTATGCTAATCCCTCACCTCCGCTGGGAGAAAGTACCTTGTGAATTATTCAGGACCTTCAGACGATATGCTCGCTTGTTACCCGCGGAACTCCTCGGTGACAAATGACTTACGGATGATGCGCGCACACACACTGGATTACTACTCGGATGGGGTGGGGGGGAATAACCACAGAAACGGTAGTCTACGGTGATGATATCCTCTATGAAGACACACCTCACTGATAGGATCAAATGCCCTTATCAAATGTTGCACGTAAGGTGTGAGTGTATGCAGGATGACGACACGAGACTGAAAGCAGAAGGTGAGCGATTGTTTCAAACGCTACGCAAACGAGACTCTATTTCTCTCTCTCTCTCTCATCTTTCCAGTTTGTCCGAGCGACAGAGTGTCCAGTCTTAGGACAGCGTTTGAGGAACGTCCTACTGAGGTGAAATTTTAAAGAATTTTTGACGTGTGTTTTGTCTTATGTAGGAAATGAACAGCTCGCTAAACGTTTCCTGATGCATGTACTTGAAAGCTGTTCTTTAATTGCCAGCAGACAGATTGTCTCTTTGGCCCTTCCCCTAATGTGGGACTCTGGCGACAGGTTAGGGACGATGTCGAGTCCCAAGTCCTTCTCACATACAGAATTCTGGAGCTTATTTCCTGCTAGATGATAATCCACATTGATGCATTCTTTCACTGTGTCCCGTCGTCTTCATTTTACATTTACTTGGACTGAATTTCATCAACCATCTCTCATACTTCGGAGTATGTGACTAGGTCCCCTTGTGAGTCGATGCAATCTTCTTAGCTTTTCGCTTCCTTTCATGACCTACGCATCATCTGCAAACATATTCATACAGTAGTCCATGCCTTCTGGCAAGTCATTCATACAGACCAAGAAGAGTAAGGATTCCAGAACAGGACTCTGAGGCACTCCACTGGTGACCTCCACCCATTTCAAGATGACTCCTCTGCCATGCGTCTTTCGCTCCACTTCCACTAGGATAATCCTATCTCCATCGGATGAGTCTCTTCCTTTATTCTTTCCGGGTGATCCGGCTTCTTATTCAGTCTCCCGTGCTGAACGGATTCAAATGCTTCCTGATAGTTCAGATAGAGACAATCCACGCCGCCTTCCCTTTTTGTCTAAGACAGAGCTCACTCTCTCGTAGAAATCTACGAGGTTAGTTACACATAACCTCCTTTCGCTGAAACCATGCTGTTTTCTCAGGAAGTTTCTCGTCTTCAGAAACTCAACCATTTGCTTTCTGATTATCTTTTCCGGCACCTTACAAGCTTGCCATAGTCGTCAGGGAAACTGGTATACAGTCCAGTGCCTCTTCCATGTCTCAAATCTTAAACATAGCTATCATATATATACTCTTTTCCACCCCTGGCACTTTGCCCTACTCCGGCGAAATCTTGAACCGTATATCACGATGTCTGTTTAGTGAATCTGCGCACATCTTCAGCACATATGATGATGTTTCACAAGGAACATGAGTCTTGTATGGATCAAGACCATTCAATGTTGTGTGTGTGTGTGTGTTTACATGATTATTTATTTGTACTATACGGGGAAGGCTTTCTTTCACCGCGTTCAGTCTTCAGTGCTTTCCATTTGCTTAGGTAGAACTTCAGCTAGTGTATGTGACCACCTCTGAAGTTTTTGTGCGTCCCTTTCGTAAGCTGACGCAATCCTCGTCATTCATAGCCTCAGTCATAAGCTTATCATCCTTCGTAAATATACAAGTATGAATCAAAGGCCTTTTAGCTAGTCTCTTACATAGATCAGGAACAACAGCGGTCGTTAAAGACCGAGCCTAGAGGCACGCCACTCGTTAACTCCTCCGACACAGATACACACAGTCGCAATTTTTCTGTTTGGAAAGGAGTGAGACGGCACACGTCAGACGTGCAGTTTTTCCTAAGTGGGTTCGTAGGTCAGCAGTCCAGGAGGTTGGTAGGCCAACAGTCCAGAAGGTTGGTAGACCAGCAGTCCAGAAGGTTGGTAGGCCAGCAATCCAGGAGGTTGGTAGGCCAGCAGTCCAGAAGGTTGGTAGGCCAGCAGTCCAGGAGGTTGGCAGGCCAACAGTCCAGGAGGTTGGTAGGCCAGCAGTCCAGGAGGTTGGTAGGCCAACAGTCCAGGAGGTTGGTAGGCCAGCAGTC
>JAYMFT010163726.1:0-12374 GCA_038088735.1 Panulirus argus | reverse complement strand
CTCTCTCTCTCTCTCTCTCTCTCTCTCTCTCTCTCTCTCTCTCTCTCCCGTTGGGTGTTAATGCCTCCTATCTATCATCTGACGAAGTGATAGTGTTTGTACGTGATGGGAGAGGATGGGAAGGGAAGGGGGAGAGAGTTTGTGGGAAAAGAGAGAAGAATCCCCCATCTGTCCCATTATCATCCTCATCGTCGTGTCATTCATCCATGGAAGGAAGGGATGAGAGTGCATTTAGGGTGGCAGCTTAGTCGTGGGTGCAGTGCTGGGTAGTATGCGTGTGTGATGTTGCATCGTTGTGGAATTCACGGAGTGTGAATAAACACACACACACACACACACACACACACGCACACACCATAGTGTTTCTCATTGGAGAGAAAAGGATCAAATCCTCGCCACACTCATGTCTCACAGTAGGCCTTTCGTCTTTAATCCTATCCCTTCCTGATTCGTAGAACCGATTATTATTTTCTTCATTATCTCTAATGGGAATGGAGGGAAGAAGATGGGCAGGCTACCATTATATTCAGCACGGGTAATGGAACAGCAAGCGAGTCGTAATTGGTTATGCAGATGGGCAAGAATATAGATGGGTTAAACGAACTCCCTGATGCTGAAACATTTAATTGAGTCACTTGTGTATCGAATCATGCTTCATTTTTAGTGTAGCAACAATTTTTCTGTAAATGCTGAAGCTAGTTAAGACAGAGAGAGAGAGAGAGAGAGAGAGAGAGAGAGAGAGAGAGAGAGAGTTGGAAACCTAAGGTAAGGATTCCATTGGAGGGATTCAGGGTGACTGTCGTCCCGCCCGGTGGACGTAGTCGGCTTCCTGAGCGCTGCGTCCCGGAACCCCGTAGAGGAAAGGACCTGGCATTCTCCAGGGTCTTTGGAAAAGGCTGTGCTGATTTCCGGTAGCATCGAGAAATGTAGACTCCTTGTGGACTGAGAATTCCTTTTGACGCGGCTGCTACTCTCCCAGCGATACAGTCTCGTTAGAGGAGACTGTATCACACGCGGTCTGTGTAACCTCGAGCGGGCTGAGTCAGGTAACACTCCACTTTTTAACAGTTTAACGGAGTAGGAAAAAAGTAATCTTTTTTTTCCATTAAGGACATCAACAACATCTTTTAAAGTTTCTAGATGAGTCGGTACTCAACGGAACGTCAAGAGCTCTTGTGAGACATTCATTTGAGTCGTCCTCTTGTGGGAAACTATGAGTTCAAGAGAGCTCTCGCGCACAAGCATCGTGTAACTTTTCCCACACGACAGTCAGTCACATTTAATTTATTACAAATCTCATACATTTTCCTTCTCACAACACCCATACATTTTCCTCTCACAGCATTCATCATACATTCCCTGTACAATAACCCCATTGCAAATATTTCCTCCCCTTCAAACCCCACATTCATTCCGCCACAGCAAAAAATAATGTCCAAGTTGTGCCGTTTTCTATATATACTCAGAGGCCAAGCGAAGCCATTTAGCAGCGACTCCGTTGGCCGTTAGGTTGTTGTTGTTCGCTTATAAACGACTCTGTTGTTGTTCGCTTGTAAACGATACTTGCATAAGGTTTTCACTACTCTTTCATAATCTCATGATGATGACTGTTTTGATTTTTCTCTCTCATTTGCTTACGAGACGCTAATATTGATGCAATCTGATAACCTCTGCCCACCACAAACGTCTGCCTGTTCAGTGATCGTTGATACTCTGTAGTATAACGAGTCTAGTACTTGTTAATTGCGACTTTTGGAGGCGGTGTCTATAACGAGGAAGGAGTAATTATCGGGTTTAGTGAGTGTGAAGATGTTCCCTGTATATTACTTTATGGCTTAATGAAAGTGATCGTTAATCATGTCATATGATGATGTATGTAATAATCGTTACTCATCCAACGACCGTTCATCATCGCCCACAGCAATATGAACGAAGTGTCGTTAATCTCCCCACGACAGTTAATCAAGGGTATAATCATTCCTGATGATTTAATCATTAGAACAAATACTTTGTAATCATGCATCTGCATCAGTCAAACCCGCGTTAGCGATAAATATAACGATTAATGACGCGATCAGCGTCATAGAGAAGATAAATTGTTCTTTGTTATAACTTCGTTTAGTTTATTAATATTTCTATGTATGTTACGCGTTCCTGGTACTTAAGTCTTATCACAATTATCATATTTTTTTAACATTTTTTATTATAAACTATAGTGATTATCATTATTATTATTACTATTATTATTATTATTATTATTATTATTATTATTATTATTATTTATTATTATTATTATTATTATTATTATTATGCAACTTCAGATTCCTTTCACGAAATGTTGGCTCCTGGCCGTATGGCAACAGGATCCCTTATCCAAGGGTTTGTGTTGCCAGCTCAAATGAATACTTTATAATGACCTCCTTCCCCTCTTCATTGCTGCCTGTCTGCCTGCTTGCCAAGCAACTTATTGCATACTAATCTGCCTACCTACCCATTCAGATATCCACTTGCTTACTTGCTTGCTTACTGACGAGTCTTCCTTTCAACTTTCTGCTTATCTACATACATCCTTATATATTTACTGAGCTGTCTACAAACTTGTCCGTTTATCCCGTTCGCGTGCCTCCCTGTTACATAACCTAAATCTCTCTCTCTCACCCTAATTCCAAAACGATTCCGCTGGGAGCATTTTTTGTCGTAACTGTGTGATATGCCATGGGATTGAATTACCGCCCGAGAGAATTTAATAATCTTTCATCAAAAATCTGTCCATTAGATGAAATTGGCATCGACATTTTTACCAGATATGTTCGGTGTAAATAATTTGCATATCGGATTTCATTATATATATATATATATATATATATATATATATATATATATATATATATATATATATATATATAGAACAAAGATGAGACAGAGAGCTGTGATGTCCTAAGACTTCTGGAGTCGCGCGAGGAATGGAAGAAAACGGGAAGTGGGGTGGACAAAGGAAAGGTGGAAGGAAATAAATGGTTTAAGGAGTGGGTTCAGGGGATAGAGATACGTGTGTTATTGTAAGTAATTACCCTTTCATTTTACAAGGAGGGTGTTTTACCCTCTTGGCGCCCCAGTCTCTATTAAAGTTCTCTACTATATGTGTGTGTGTATGAGTGTGTACCGCACAAACAGTAATCACGCACACCATATAAACTCAAAGAGCACTTGTAATTACAGAGGAAGGGCAAGATGCCCGAGACAATGCCAGCCTGGCCGGGGTGGACGTGCAAAAGTGGCGAGGGAACACTGGGGTCAGTATTGCCTGTTTGGGATACCTGAGGAAAAATGTTATTTCTTCGTTTGTTTGTGTATTGTTAGAGTGTTTGTTGGGGGGTTGAGGTGGGGGGGGGAGGGGCGGCGGCTTCCATTGGCAGGTTTTTTTATGTTTTAGCTGTGCTTACGAGTGCTCACAAATAGATTTTGCGAGAAGGCAAGAGGTAGCGCTTAGCGCACAACGCGGGGAAAATTAATAGAGTAACGAAGAACGAGTTGTGTGATGGGGGTCATGTTTCGTCATGTGCTTTTTGAAATACAGAATCTCTCTCTCTCTCTCTCTCTCTCTCTCTCTCTCTCTCTCTCTCTCTCCTTTGCTGTCCGCTCTTCCTCATTAATCAGGACAGTTATCACCTCCCAAACTGTTATTGCTTCGCTATTAAGCCCCCCCCCCCGACGCCTCCGCCGTCGTCACCAACAGCCTGGTTAATCAACCCGTTCCGTGTATAGACCGGACCAGAGGTTCTCGGGCGCCGACCACCCCTCCCACCTCCTCTCTCCCTCCCTTCAGATGAACTCACCAGCTTCCTTCTACTTGAACCCCCATGATTTAAGACGGATGGGATTCATTTGAACTCGGGTCGAACCCCACCAGTTTTTTTTTTTTTTTTGTTCGAACACCAAGAAAAGATTCTTTTTTTTTTTTTTTGTCCGAGTCCGTCCTGACTCCTGCATGGCCTGTCCGCCGAATTGGTTCATTCGCTAAGCATTTGTAACAGTAGAATACAAATGAAACACACCCGTTACACAAACGCAACGCATTCCAACACAGAAATCAACACACGATACGGTATACATATTCAACCTGGTGCAACACAGGTAAAAACACAAAAACGCGCAGCGGACGGACGAACGGACGTAGCGCACATTTTCCACCGTTCGGTGTAATCAGACGCGTTTTGTATAGGCAGCGTTACGCGTCGTATGGGTTAGGGCGTTTGTGTGTGTGTGTGTGTGTGTGTGTGTAAGCACTGGCTATTACGGCTGATAATTCCGATAATGAACCAGCTACAATGTTTTTTCCACTCATCAGAAGGGGGTAAATGCGCTACGAGCATTCTGGTAAATTAGAGATCGTATTTCTCTCTCCACAGTGATGATTTTGAGGTCATGCCGGACTCGGTTACCCCTCCTCCTCCTCTTCTGTCCAGCTGAGGAGGACACGAGGTTGCAAAACCAACTCGTCATGAATTCTAGCCAGTGATGCTGAACTCTCGGGTGACACACGAACCCGAATGTCGAAAGCCCCATGTAATAAAAACGTATTTTGGTAATATCGAAACGAGGAAAAACTAGGACAAACATTTGCAATACATTTCACTGATTTCGTAACGCGAAGCGCGAGGGGGGCCCATATTGCATTTATTTCGTTAATTTCGAATTGCGAGAGGTGAGGCCCCACATTCCATTTTTTTTCCTCTCGCAAATTTTTATCCCATGAAACAGATTACGACCGGAGGCTTCCTATGGTGTCGCTGCCCGTTCCCAGGGGGACAGGAGTGTGCTCTATTCTCGGTTACAAAGCAAAAAAAGAAAAAAGAAAAAAAATTCTATCGATGGTTTAAATTAACGTTAACGGCATTTGGTTATGTCTGGCAGTCTATAGACTCAAAGCCCCAAATAACGTAAACAACCTGAAGGTGTTTGTTTATTTAATTTTTCGACCAATGATTACAAGATGACGTTAGCAGCACTGTAATGACCCAACTGGTGGGAAGTACACAGGGCTGGGATTATATATACACACACACACACATATATAAGCACTTGTACACATTGGTTATTTAACAACACGAACATTTACCGTTAGCTTTGGCAACAAAGTAAGTAGAAATCCGATTTATCAAGTGTTTGATACTGTAAGCCGATTGGTGAGTTCTGGCGGCAGGGCAACAGATGTGAGTAGTGTTGTCTGGGTTTAGGCCAGTGGGCGTGTACCCAGGCTACATTAAACTAACGCCCCAGAAAGTCCATATTCATCCCGACCTAGATTTCACAAAGGTTTGTCTTTATTATCAACCAAACATTTCAGTGTTACAACTGGAGAAGTACGATTTTAGCTCCTGACATATTAAATGGTTATTTAGAATGAAAATTTAAAGTACCTCACGGCTGTTCTTACGCCCTCGGGCACCGAGTGAGGAGTCCTGCCTTTGTAGTCTCTACTGCGCATTAGGATCAAAACTTTTTATTAGTGTATTCAGATCCACAATAAACAAAAGGGAAGTAATGGACATCCCTTGTCTGGATCCAGTGGACGAATTCAGTTTTAGTTCCCCGAGCAAAGTGAAAGTCTACGGTAGGCAAGGTAACAAAGAAAATGGAGCTTTTTTTTGTTCAAAACGGTTTTTTTTATGTAACTTTTTTTTTCTATTTGGGGAAGCTTAACTATATACAAAAATTTTATTGCATTAAGGAGGAGTATTCTCATTTACAATTTGTGTTCTTGTTTTATAAAGATCTTTTTAATATATTGGTATATAATAGTTTCAATGTCTTGGTCACCTATCATGTTATCCAGCGGAAATGTATACGTTGTAACATGACTAAATGACAGTAAAATTTTATATAGAGTGCCAACAGATTCAGGTTTGGAACGAGATGTTTCGCAAATTTTGAAGCATAAATGATACGTAAATGAAATAAGTGAACGAATAAATGAATAAGTCGATACATCATTATCATTCATGTTTATGGATTTGTTGCAGTGAAAAACTCTGGTGTTGGTCCGAATTCGAGACATTTTTAGCCAGAATTCCTTATAAATCTCATCCGAGTCCGGAAGCCACTGGTATGCCTCTGACAAAGGGCGAAATGTAATTCATGATTTAGCATTGTAAATCGTGTATATATATATATATATAAAAAAAAAGACTCGCTCTGTGCTCCATGAGATTTTTCATATTAGATGAATATTTCTTTTCATTTCGTATTCTTTTTTAAACAATTGAGCTTTATTGGTGTCATTGACTTATGTGATCATTGCATAATGATTCAGTTTGTAAGGTTCATATACTCTATGTTGTTATTACTCGAAACTGGACTTAAAGATCAGGTAGGGATATATGGCCTCTTGTTTACAGAAATTTTGACTTGGTTATCATAGGTAAGTCTATGTTTTCTCATGTTTTTAGTTGATTATATTACCTTTTTGGTAAGTTTAATTTTAAGTATTACTGAAGCTCCAACAATGATTGTTTGTTGATTATTGTCTGATAATTTAAAAAATCCTTTTCATGTGATACATATAGATTTTATCTGGGAACATTATATATGTTGCCTGTCGTTTAGATTTTTATCACACACACACACACACACACACACACATATATATATATATATATATATATATATATATATATATATATGCTCTCTGCTTAACAGATGTTAACAGGGAGAGTGAAATAACGCCTGCGGAGGTCTGGTATACTCCTTAATGACTCCGATAAGAAATTCAGTACATGAAATTATGTTGGGCTTTGACCTGGGAAGCTTAATTACCGAGAAATTAAAATAGGTCAAATACAGTAATTGATTTATTATTCAAAATGCCCCAGGCCTCACTAGCAAATTTTGTGGGCTTGATTGGATTTCTAATTGACAATTAATGTTTAGGATTAAGAACTAAGGGTTTATGAGATGCATGCTGGTGGTGGGTTGTGGCGATGATGAAGGGCCGCTGCGGTGTTGATGGAGGGTAGTGCACGACTGGTAACACCACCCATCCATCATTTTGCCACTACTTCCACCACCACCGCCACGCTCGACCACCACCACCATCACCACCACCACCACCACCACCACCGAGGCTTCTACCTAGACTCTTTAACTTGATCAATGAGCGGCTGCTTCTCCTCCCACACAACCTGTGTCCTTAAGGCCACCCACACGCCTGGTGCTTAACCTCATTCCCTCCCCCCCCCCACCCCCGACACACACACACACACTAGTCAGACTCCTAATTTTTGGTAACTGAGGAGTGTGGCAGCGTGCCTATTGGGTAACAAGATATCTTGTTAGCCCGGTAACGTACTGGGCACGGTACCCCCTCCCCCCTCTCTCTCTCTCTCTCTCTCTCTCTCTCTCTCTCAGATCTCCGTGCTGGAAGTCAGGTCAGGTCCCTGTGAATTTTGACCTCGTTCCGTGATTGACCCCTTGATAAACTGGTGTACTGAAGCTGCTCATATTGTGCCAACAGAATACAAAGGAATTCGAAACAGCAACAGACCACTGGGTCCGTTCGTGGCTGTTTGTGACAATGGAAGATATGAGAAACTCGCAGATTAGTGTGGTAAAGTTAGAAGGTTTACAGAGAATAACCCGCAGGCTGTTAGAGAGACTAAAGAGGCGCAAATAATGTAGGTCGTAGACTTGAAAGTGAAATATTTATTAAGTTTATTGTTAAACGTAACTGTCTGTAGTGCTGATTTAGGCAGCTCTAATTGGCAAATCGTTGTGTATGTTAACAATCCAGTAGAAGAAAAATTACTTCTCTTCAGTCGTGGTATCACGTTTGGCAACGATTCAAGTCTTAAGTAACTTTACAGACCAAGATTACCAGAGCCTTTGACAATCTTGAATACTTTAATTAAGTCACCACTTAACCTTCTCAGTTTTTTAGGCTAGATAGATGCTGGGGCAAACAGGGTTATCCTGCTTGTGCTTACCTGCTGAATATGTAGCCCCAGCCTGCTGCTGGAGACCAGCAGGCTGCAAGCAGGACTATGGCTCCCAGCATCACCGAGCGCATCCTGCTGTCTGGAAAAGAGAGAAAAAAGACATGTTAGATTATCTGGGACGACTGATGCTGTGGTTGGGTGGGTAGGTGGTTGGTATCGAGGTTGGTTGTAAGTGTTTCGTGAATGATTGTTTGGTTTTGTGGCTGGGAGTGTGGCCAGGTGGGTACACACACACACACACACACACACACGAACAGAACAGCCAGTCGTCGCTTCCTTAGTATAAATAAATGTATAAAGAAAGCTATTGTAAGACACTTATCCTTGCTGCGGAAGATCCTCACACAGAATGTAAACAGTAAGCTACTTATCGTGTACTAAAAACATTTTGAACCGTTTCCTTGACATTCAACTTCTATAGCAATCCTATGAGGGCGCTTGTATGTCTTGAGACACTCCTGTAGTGATCCTGAAATATTAAGAACTTCAGTCATCGTGCTGCGAGACTTGGAGTAGTTCAGTTTTGGTGCTGAATCGATTTTTGTTTTTCCCTCGGTGCAGTTTTTGGGAGAGCGTGAGTGTTGTCGTTTCACACTTTTCGATGCGGATTGGTTTCTGTTCCGGCTTCGATTCGTGGGTGCCTCTGTATCGTGTTATTAGTATTTATACCGGTTCTCTACTGTTTCATCACTGCGTTCGTGCCGTTTCAAAACTGATTCAGTGCCGTTCCTCTGACTCATTGCAACCTATTCTGTTTTCTATTGTGTGGAAATGTTTTCAATGTTGATCCAGTAATGTTTTTATCTCTGTTCTAGTTCTGTTTAATCAGATTCGATGTTTTGTTTACTAAGGTGTTTCTACATAATTCATCTGTGTTTCATGTCTGGTACATTACTGTTTCACTTGTGTGGTGCTGCTTCACCGGTACCATAGTGATAACAGTGTCACGGAAACGAGTCACTGAAATTCAGGTAATTTCCATAACTCTTCGTTGAGTGTTAATTTGCATTCCTAATACCCTACAATTGTTTCATTATTGCTCTGCTGATTCCAGCATTACTTTGATGTTGCTTTGACGTCACTACAGTTTAATGTCGGTCACTGTCAAAGACAAACGTTATTACAATTTAAACAATCAGGAGAAATGATTTAGAAAATATTCCTCCTCACTTGTTTGTCGGCAATATATGGCCTTCATTTTTTCACACACACACACACACACACACACATACAGTCATTTATGCAACCTCCCAGGCAGCTACATTTACCTGTCGGGTATGGAAATGCAACCTCAAAGCGAACGTGCCACAGGGAAATCAGGACTTCCTCGCAGTTGGGCCATGGCAGCTGCCAGCAGACAAGCACACTGCAGCCGCCACCATTGCACGCAGGGGCCATAAAAACCCACCGTGTTATATTCAACCCGAATTTTTTTTTCCTGCAGTTTCCCCTCGATGAGAAAGAAAATGGAGTAGTAGGGAAAACGCACACAACAACAACACCAATTTTCCCAGAAGATTGGGAGAAAAAGAGAGAGAGGAAAGAGAGTAAAAACATTTTAAGAAATTAGTGTATAGTTGAAGCTAAGGAGTAATTCAAGAATCTTAAAGCTAGAACGATACCACAAGGCAGAGAATTAGCGAAACATCATAAGACTAGATTCATAGAAAACTGACGTCGAGGAAATAAGAAAAAAAAAAAAAAAACGGAGAAAATGGAGAAATCGCAATATCGGGAAGCGAACGGAAGAATACACAAGGCAGGCACAATACGCGAAGGCGGAGGGAATAAAAAGCGAACTCGTTCCCTCGAAGCAAATTCGGGATCGCTCGGTAACTGGAGCAGTAAACAAGGAGCGAGGAGGAGGCGCCTCACCCAGGGCGTGGGCGCCTTAAGGAACTCTCACCACAAGACACCACCTCCACTCACTCAGTGTCTACCCCAGGGCTACGTGGGATCCTTGGGCAATCCTCCAGAGAGACTCTAAGCATCCTACGCGATCCTCCAGGGGACATTGGGATCCTACGTAATCCTTCTGGGCCACGTAGGGTCCCACAAGATCCTCCAGGGATACATAGGACGCTACACAATCCTTCAGGGCCACGTTGAATCCTACAAGATCCCCCTAGAGCTACGTAGGATCCTACAAGATCCTTCAGGGCCACGTGGGGTCCCACAAAACCCTTCAGGACCACGTAGGGTTCCATATGCTTATGTAGACCCTTGTAGGACCGCACGTGAACTGTCATGGCTCGTGGGGTCTTGTTTAAGAGTCCTGGGCGACTTATTATTCCTGTGGTGCGGACAGGACACATAATCACCTCCTTCAGGATTGTATCAGAGGGACGTGGCCCTTTGGGGACGCATTAGATTACACCAGGATTGTGGGAAGGCAGAGCGGGATGCCGGGGAGACCTACTAGGGGAACTAGAGATGCTCCTGGATCCTGGAGCCTCCCACAGGAAATCTTGGATAGTCTCTCAAAGCTACATGTCGTTCCATCACAATCACAGATTCGTATGGCACACTTAGGCACATGCCAGAGTTGTCAAGGTTTTACAATATGTTGGTCAGGTTAACAAGTATTATAAAGAAGTGGTCGATATGACAGAGAGGTGTTTTATTTAGGTCACCGTTATATAGAGACGTTGTTGGTATTAATTTACTCTCTCTCTCTCTGTACGATTATCTAGCACGTAACCCTTACCGCAATAAAATAAAAGTTCCATGAATTCTGTGTTCTGAAGTATCAACGTGCAAGACGGCGAGAGTTTATGTATGAGGACTGAACACCAGTTGCAAGATAATCAAATCAAACGTGCAAGTAGATAGAAAAGAGAGACGAGTAGATGTATAGCAATTACAAACGCAGTGCATTACTATTTGAGAAGTATTCAAACATCCAGTTTTTCACATTCCAACAAATATGAATATATTCCATTATCGTTGCATAAATATATAACTAAAGGTTAATTTGCTCTCAGGCGCGAGTTGAAAAAAAAGATAGATAAATATGTAAAGTCGCAGTAGAGCTTCCTGGGTCAATTATTGCTCTAGAATAATCCATGAGACTCGAATGATATTCGTTAATGCATACATTACAGATATATTAGCGATTTTAATCTCACTGATATGCATATTTGGACACGAAGGCATAAAGCCTTTTTTTCTTTTTGTGTTAGCTGAGACGGCACGGGCATCTGAATGTAAATAGATACATAGGCAGTATTCTTTCTACCCTATCCCCAGGGATATATATATCCGTGAATTGATAAAAGCTGAATGACACAATCAGTGATAGATGTCGACTAGTACGATAGATACATTGAATAACAGGGTAGATAGACGGATACTCTAAATCCTACGTAAGCTCCTGCGAGGAGGTTAATATACATTTTTTTTTTTTTAGTTTTTCGTATCAGTTTAATGTAGTTATTTGTTTTCGGGTAGACTAAATGTGTTAAAGGGCAGCGGATTGATGAAACGACATATTGGCTTTTGTGCAAGGGAAAGTGTCTGTTTTGATTTTTTTGCCACTCTCTGCCAACACCCTGGCATATGGATGGTATTAATGTTATTTAGTGATTACTAATGATAATAGTAATGACAATTTTAATGATTATAATGGAAACGATTATGAAATTATTATTAATTTATGCAAATTTTTACAACCAGGGATGCGATATACATTTTGTATGTTTGTGTTTGTGTGTGTGTGTGTGTGTGTGTGTGTGTGTGTGTGTGTAACAGAGCGGAAAATTGGAGAAAACATACCCACCTGAAGAAGGAATCCCTTGCATTACCTCCTTGAGCAAGGTGAAGCAGCCTTTCAAGACTGTGATGTGCTGACTTATGACCTAGCTCTTAAAGGTCAAATCAAAGGCCAGGTCATCATACACGTCAGGGTCATGCAAATGCACCCGAGAGCTTAAGGAGAGACTGGTTTTCAGGACTCCAGTGAGCTAGTCTTGAACGTTCCTCACCTCCAATATGACAAATTGCCTTATTGCTTAGTTGTTATATACCAAATCAACCGAGTGAATTTTTTATGAAGGATACGCGTTTCTGATTTTTTTTTTTTTTAGATTTTTTTAATTCTTTAATAAGGTCATTCTGACGTAGGATCTATATTTTAAAGTAACGCATTCTGAAGGGGCTTCGGTTTTAGTTTTTTATGGCAGTAATTTTTTGGGGGGATATCGTCTAAGTTTTTGAAGACGGTCTCAACCAATCGAGACGGAGGTTCAAAGGAGAAATACTAGTAGCATTAGCATCGTCAGGCAATGTAGTCTAACGTTTTACTAGTCTGTTACAGTCTTTCAGTCTTTGCCCGTGAATAAGTGGCATTATGAATGCATAGTTATACACATATTTAAGCAT
>JAYMFT010163715.1:0-12374 GCA_038088735.1 Panulirus argus | reverse complement strand
AATAACGTTAACATCTAATATAGTCCCGGTAATCCACATTTCGCTTTGCTATAAAAAGTTTCATTAAAGTGTGGAAGGCTGGTTTCCTAGTAAGAGTAACAAGCCAATAATATATCTAGAAGAGACTCTGATATTTTCAATTCGACCAGGGCGCCAGTACGGGCCAAGTGTCGGCCATACGGGCAGAGTGTCGCCAGTAGGAGCGGAGTGTCGCCAGAAGGGGCCAAGTGTCACCAGTAGGAGCCGAGTGTCACCAGTAAGGGCCGAGTGTCACCAGTGCGGGCCGAGAGTAAACGGCATGTGTCGTACGACAGCATGCACGTAAGGCACTTGTGTGGACTCGGTCAGGCACCAGGAATAATCGTGGAACAGTGTGGATGGAAAATGAGCCGTACCAAGGACGTACGCTGTGCATGCCGTGCTGTACGTGGATACCGCACGCACAGACCCACTCAACCTGGGACACGCTGACCGTTGCTCGCTCGAATCCCCGTGACGTGCAAACCAACCTGACCGGAAGAAAAGGAGTAACTAATTGATGCTGCATTCAGTTAACTTTTGCCATCAGTGACTAAGCAGAGCCGCTAGTCAGTGTAATGCTGTGTGGTAGGATTACAGTGCACCGCTTGCTTTGAAGTGTCTAGGTGCATCAAGTATATTTCCCCTATGCTAGTGAATTAAAGTGTTATTTTTTTTCTTTTCAGTACTGGCAGGTGTGTTACAATGCATCCCACATCATTCATTCAAGAATTCATAGGATTTGATAATAAATGAGAATATTCGCGGCCTTTCAGTAGCCTATATTAAAGTAAGTAGTCAAAGTATGCATGGTAGTCCATTTACCTAAATGAGTCATTATTGTCTTACTAAGGGTTTTTTCCTAAAACCATGGCTATGAGCCCCCATGTTAATCTCACTTGATCATCAACAACTATCAAGCAGAAAGTAATAATATCGAAGGAGTAAGAATATCTCTGTTTTTTACTCCCATATTTTTTTTCTTTTTTTTGTACTAATACAAATGTTAGCAAAGCGTGATTGCCAGGTAGACTAAGCACGATCTGTAGGCTACGGAAAGATGGAGGCTTGGATAATTTTTTTAGCCATTATCTGTTGGCAACACCAGCAGCGATGGTGTTGGTCAACAAGCGAGATTTGGTGATATGTGATAAGGCCAGCGTATGGAGTCAGCTGACTCAGCTCTGCCTCCCAACCATGTGTTGGGAGATGGAGGCCTCTGTGGGAAGTCAGGGAGAGAAACAGGGGTGATACTAAAGTAATGAAAATAACAGTATCGATTTAGGTTGGAATAGAGGACAACAATGACAGGTTATTTTTTGGAGTACTATACAGACCCCCTCAGAGTAGACAGTCTGAAGAGAAAAATTTTATGGGACGAAATTAGGAAGCCTTGTGATAAAAATGCATGTATTCTAGGTGACTTCAGCTTCAGTACAATGAACTGGGAAGACAATACAGGAGATGATGAGTCAGAGGAATCTATGGAGACAGTCCAAGATTGTTCTCTAACACAGCACATATCCAGGGGGGAGGGGGTCAGGGGTGATAACATTTTAGATGTCACTGAAAAATGCAAACAGCCTTATAGATGAAGTTGAGTGGGAGAATAGTTAAATAATAGTGACCAAAAGGAAATTAAATTCAGTATAATGAAGGATGTGGATAGGAATGAAAATGAGATATTTGTTCTCGACTTTCGTAAGGCTAACTTTGCTGGGCTATGTAGATACCATGCTTGTGTTAATTGGGTGGGACTAAATGAAGATAGTGTTAGGTCAGACGATGTGAGGTCAGGTCATTCAGGTGACTCAGATCAGCTTAGCGGTAGTGTCAGGTCATGTGTGCGTGAGGCAGAGGAGACCACTAATAGCGTAGAAGTTTCCGTAGAAAGGTTCCAGGTAACAATCAAAAGGGGACAAGAATTGAATATTCCATATAGGCAATATAGGACTAACAATAATGACCCAAAATGGCTAAATAATAGAATAAAACACATAGTCTATGGCAGAGGAAGGGCTTGTATAACTAGGTAAAACGGGGGAAAACAGAGTGTAGTGATCAGCTAACGCAAATCAAGAGAATGGTAAAATAAGAGATCAGGAAGGCTAAGAGAAATTACGAAATTAAGATAGCTAACTAAGCAAAAAACAATGCCAAGGGATTTTTCTCAAATGTACAGAACGAAGAAGGTTAAGGGAGAAAATTGGGCCTTTCAAATTGCATTCTGGTAGATTAGTTGACAGTGAGATTGAAATGTGTGAAGTTTTAAATAATCACTTCATATCAGTATTTACTCAAGAGGAGAATACAAACATTCGTGTTCCACGGCAAATTTATAGGGGGGACGAAAGCGGGAAACTATGCGACATAGAAATAAATGAATTTGATATTTTGAAACAAAAAGAACGATGAAAAGTAAACAAGAGTCCTGGGCCAGATGGTATTTATGAGAGGGTCTTGAAAGAATGTAAAGAGGAAGTAATTGTTCCGCTTTCAGACATGTTTAAACAGTCTCTGGAATCAGGCGTGGTCCCTAAGCAATGGAGGACAGCAAATGTCGTTTCCATTCTTAAGAAAGGGGATAGATCCATTGCTTCTAATTATCGCCCTATCAGTTTAACATCTATTGTGGAAAAATTCCTTGAATCAGTTATAGCGAACAAAATACGGGAACATTTGGAGAAGCATGATCTCATTAAGGATTCACAACATGGGTTTGCAAAAGGGAAGTCATGTCTCAGTAACCTTCTCTCCTTTTTTAACAAAGTATATGAGATTGTTGATCAGGGTAAGAATTATGATACTGTATACTAAGACTTAAGCAAGGCTTCTAACAGAGTACCTCATGAGCGTCTCCTCAGAAAGATACCGGCACACGGCATCGGGGGTTGTGTATTAGGGCGTGGCTCACTAACAGAGAACAGAGGGTATGCATCGACGGAGTTATATCGGACTGGGGCAATGTAGCCAGTGGTGTTCCTCAGGGGTCAGTCTTGGGACCGCTCTTGTTCTTTATACATATTAATTATTTGTATATGGGAATAAGCAGCGACTTAAGTAAATTTGCCGATGAAACAAAAATAGGGGCCGTAATAAACTCGGATGAAGATACAGTGAAATTGCAGAGGGAGTTAGATAGATAATCAGAGTGGGCGGGTACATGGAAAATTGAATTCAATATAGATAAATGCAAAACACTTTGTGTGGGTAAATACAAGAACACTAATTACAAACTGGACAATATTGCTATTGGTAAAACGGAATGCGAAAAAGATTTAGAAGTATTGGTGAGCAAAGATCTTAAGCCGCGGCAACAATGTATTACAATGAGTAATAAGGCTAGTAGGATGTTAATGTTCATTAATAGGACTGTTAGCAATGAAACTCCTAGAGTATTATTGCAACTTTATCTTACGTTGGTGAGACCACATTTGGATTATGCGGTACAATTTTGGGCTCCATGCTATACGGTTGATATAGATTATTTAGAGAGAGTACAAAGGCGAATAACAAAAATAATCCCTGGAATTAGAAACCTCACCTATGAAGAAGGGTTGAAAAGGATGAATTTACACGCTTAAGAGGAGGAGGGCTAGGGCGGATGATTGAAGTTTTTAAATGGATTAAGGGCATTAGTAAAGGTAACACGAATAAAGTTCTTAGAATGGCGCCATCAGAAAGAACAAGAAATAATGGATTTCAGTTTGAAAAGAAATAGATGCAGGTCGGATGTGGATAAATATTGGTTCGGGAATAGGGTAGTAGATTTATGGAATAAGTTGCCAGGTACAGTAGTGGAAGTTAGGTCTTTAGGTAGCTCTAAACGAAGGTTGGATGTGTTTATGGGATCAGTCGATTGGTTGCAGGGTGGACAGACTCAGGACCTTCATAGCATGCGCCAATAGGCCTCTTGCAGTGTCCTCACTTCTCACGTTCTTATGTTCTTATATAAAGTAAAACGTTTGCTTATGAATTTGTGATCACTGCTACTAGTGAAATAAGACAATATATCCTTAAGTAGCTTTAGACACCAAAGCATCGAAATCTTTCATTATTCTGAAAGCTTCTGTTTGCTCACCTTTTAATCTTCTCTTTTCTAAGCTAAATAGATCCAAGTTCTATAGTCAGCTCTCATAGGATTTGTGTTTCAGTCAAGGAATAATCTTACAAGCTCGCCTCTGTACGCTCCCAATTGTATATATGTTTTTCCATGAAGGATAATCAAAACTGAGCACAAGATTCAAGCTAGGGACGCACCAGTAATCTGCGAAGAGTGAGGATAATTTCCCTGGACTTAGATATGATAACCACACCAATAAATCCAAGAAATTTGTTCGCCCTTTTAACTGCTTCTGTACACTGCTCACTTCATTTCAGGTAGCCAGAGATTATTACGCGCGATTCTTTCCCCTTATTCATGTTTTGTAGTTCAAGAGAGTTCCTACTGCATCATGCCTTTTGTTTTTACTTCCGATATGTAAAACATTGCACTTAGAATTCATTTGCCGCCTGTGAACTCAGTCCTTCAGTTTGTCGTTGTCCTTTTGAAGCGACAAACGTTGAAATCTATTGTAGATAGATTTCCCACCTCTTTTTTTTTGTTAATCCTTGAGGCTCCAGGCATGGATAAAAGTCCACATCAAGACTGGCCTTAACTGAAATATATGAGGTTCCTGAAAACGAAAAAAGAAGAGGCAAGGAAAAGTATCTTTTTTGTGAATTTTGGAGGAAATGAAAAACTCGCCTTTTAAAAAGTGCCAGGTCATAGTTATTGGGAAAGACATGAGAAGGTACAGAGTACCAATGCTTCAAAGCGCAGAGAAAGGAACAGTTATCAAAACGGCCCACCCTTGAGTTGTCAACGGCCACATAATGCTTATGTGACCGAATACCTTGCCGAGTAATGCAGGGTCTAGCTAATGGTGGGGGCACACAAGCAGCCAGCTCCAGGGAACAAAAACGATTGTAATTCCTATAGAAAATGGAAAGTGAACCAACATTTCGGCACTGGGCAAATGGATCAAGTTTTAAGATAAGCCTGGGAGAATTGGTAAGTTGAAACGTTTTCGAGTAGGGATGCAAAGCTAGACCTACCTCAGATGTGAGAGTAGTACTCCATACAAGGACGGATAATTCCTTTTTATTAACGGAGCAACTTTTCGAAAAAAAGAGAAATTCGACATCTAAACAGGACTCCCAGTTTCTTAGCAGCAGGCTTACGTAGCTATTTACATAATGTGGGGTGTCCAAGATAGAGCAGATGTTACAGTAATACCAAGGATGAATAGTGAGGTACAAGGTGGAATTACAGACCCGTCAAAGGAGATACGAGAATCGTGGGGTCTTGCATGGATTAAACTTAACCAGATTTCTTCTATCCCATTGATATCTCTTATCTAAGTTTATTGAGGAAGTTGTGTTGAAATGAAAAGCAGATCGAATGAGAGAAGGAGGAGGAGATTTGAAATATGTGTGAGAATGCAATGGTGAGTCATCAGCATATGAGTGCATTGGATTATTTGTGGAAGAGATGAAATCGTTGAAAAAAAGGAGAGAAAGTGTAAAAGACAGGACAGAAATTTAAGGGACACCGCTGTTGATGAAGAAAGGGACAATTGTAGTCACGATAGATCAATGTGCACTGGGGATGGTCTTCGCTTAAATGGAATAAGGAAGGCCCGCCTTGGCAGAGAATTACATGAGAGCATTATTTTTTTTTTTCGATAGAGTTAAACTGCTCATGAGAGCAATTCACGGTCGGGCAAACGAAGGAACAAGAAGAGTGGGGGAGGTTGAGGGAGTAGCAGTGGGAGGTGAATCATTGCTGGGGCAAGCTGAGTTGAAGTGATCTGAGGAACAGGGCTTCCAGTTTGACCTTTGCAAAGGTAGCGGTAGAGTAAGGAGAGGACCTTGGCGGTAGGGATCCTCGGAGATTAGAGGTAACCTCACAGGTAGAGGAATTAGCGAAGAAAGGTCAAGTAGGGTCAGTTGGGGCAAATCAGGCAGTATAAGTAGCAGGTTAGCACAGCTACGGGTCAGTTCTCAGGTAACTGTTATGACCAAGGCTGGAAGGGTCCAGCGCGGGGAGGGTCAATGCCACGGAACCAAATCAACTCCAAGGAAAATAAGTTTGATATACACAAATTCCAGGAGCATCATTACAAAATGCAACAAACTTATATCCTATGCAGTGACTGAAAAACCGAACATTATTCCAATCTCAGAAACGTGGGTAAACTCTGAGAATAAACACTGAATCGCCTTGTTAGCAATACCCGGATACAAACTATTTACGAAAAATCGCTTATACCGGGAAGGTGGTGGAGTTTTGATTTACGTTGATAACAATCTAGTTGCTATTAAGATATGCAAAGCAGACACAAACACTTACGAATCTCTTTGTCTTGACATCGCCGACAAGTTCAAAAGCAAACTACGGCTCGGCGTTGTTTACAGACTTCCTAAGCAAAAGGAAGACGGTGATAAGATGCTAAAAAGTGAAATCAAAACTATAGTAAACAGTAAAGAGGTTGCAATAATAGGAGACTTCAACCGTCCAAACATAATCTGGAACACGTTTACTAGTGACCGAGAAGGTACGAGACGTATGGAACTGATTGAAGACGCTTCTCTAGAACAGTTAGTTAAAAAACCGAATAGAGGTAAAAACATTCTTGATCTAGTTCTCACCAGAGACATAAACTTAATCAATTCTTGCGACATAGGAGAGAGTTTGTACAGCGATCACAGACTGAATAAGTTAGAGATAGATTTAGATTATGAAATAAATGACAACAAAATTTTGATCCCAGATTACAGGCGGGCAAATTTTGAAAGCATTAGGCGCGAAATTCGCACTACCAATTGGAAAAAACCTTCATGAAGTTCACACAGTAGAGGAAATGTGGAATAATTCTCAAAACACACTACTCGAGATTGAAAATGAGAATATTAGGCAAATTGCAAAGAGAATTTGCAACACTTCAAAATCATCTTGGATGAAGAGGAGAACAGAGGGGCTAATTTGCCAAAAAAAGAAAACATACAAGAAGTTCAAATCAACGGGATCCAATGAAGATGGCCAGGAATTAGTCAAATTCCAAAGAGAGTGTAAGTTCCTAAGACAGAGTAAACGAGAGGAAGAAAATAGGATTTCCTTGATAGTCAAGAAGCATTCTAAGGAATTCTTCAACTGTAAGACAAAAGAAGTCAATATAAGTAGGAATTGGACCATTACGAAACGAACTTGACACACTAACTACTGACGACAAGGAAATGGATACCATAGTAAATCATTCTTTTAACTCCGTATTCACAGTTGAAGAAATATCTCGAATACCGCAACCAATATTTCAAGGATCTGATGAAGAAGAGTCGAAGGTTAGAGAAATAAAAAGCTCTGAATTACTTAAATACCTGAACAAACTAAATCCTAACAAATCCAGCGGCCCAGATAACTTAGCTCCAAGATATTTTAAAAGAGGTCAGGAGACAGCTGGTATACCCCATATCATAAATATTCAACAAATCTCTATCGGATGGTCAGGTGCTAAGTGACTGGAAACCAGCAAATGTTACCCCTATATATGAAAAGGAGAAAATGAGTGTGCCTTGAACTACCACCCAATTAGCCTTACGTCAATGTTAGTTAAAACGATGGAAAAATTATACGAGATAGAATTGTCACTTTTCTAGAGGATCAAGAAATTATATCGGACAATCAACACGGTTTCCGCAAGGGATGATCCTGCCTGACAAATTTACCAGAATTCTTAATGTTCTTTATCAGAACTGGGACGAAAAAGTACCGTCTGATGTAGAATATCTAAATTTCCAAAAGGCTTTCGATGAAGTAACGGGTGGTGCGCCACAGGGGTCGGTCCCATGACCCATTCTTTTCATAATATACATTAATGACATAGAACTCGGTGTCATATCTAAGATCTCCAAATTTGCTGACGATACTGAACTAGGAGGTAGAGCTGTAAACAGGCGGTACTGCGAAACGATTCAAAGAGATCTTAGCTTGCTAGCAGAGTGGTCAGACAGACGGCAAATGAAGTTTAATGTATATAAGAGCAAAGTTATGCACTTTGAATACAAGAATATACGTTACGAATACAAGCTATTTGAAAACTCTCTAACGAAAGTAAATGAAGAAAAGAAACATGGTGTCTTCATTAGCAACACTGAAGTACACTAAACAGCGTCAAGCAGCAAGTAAAAACGGCAGCAACATGTTAGGTTTCACAGCCTGGAACATAGATTACAAGACACCAGAAACAATTATCTCACTTTATAATTCTCTAGTAAGACTACACCTTGAATATGCAGTCCATTTTGGTCCCCAAACTATAAAAAAGACAAGGAAAAATTAGAACAGGTAAAAAGACGCGCGACAAAATTGACCCCATCAATTAGAAATCTGGCATACGAAAAGAGGCTAAAACGTTTGGATCTCTTCTCCCTTAAAAAACGCACTCTTCGCGGCGACTTAATCCAAGCGTTCAAAATTCTGAACAAGATCGATAACGTTAATCACGAATATCTTTTCGAAATACAGGAAAATACGGTTACCAGGACAAACTGAATAAAACTCAAAGCTAAAAGATGTAGCATAGACGTGTGAAAAAGCTTTCCCTACAGATGTGTTGAGCACTGGAATAAGTTACAATCAGATGTAGTTAATGCAAAGACTATAAATACTTTCAATAGTCTTTTAGACAACTACTTTATAAGTTCAAGAATACTCAGAAAAACACCAGTAGAAAGCTAATGTGCAGCAGCAGGGAGTCGATGATAGCTTAAAAAAATTGCTGAGCGGAATTACATTTTCTTGTCAAGTTAAACTTTTTTTTAACGACAACCCTGTCGTGAGCCAATCAGGCGTCCTGTTGTCTGTCTTTCTCATGTAAACTCATGTAAACTACAAAGATAGATCGACCGGAGAGGAAGCTAGATATGAGGGAGCAAAGTGTGGAAGGGGGGAGCTTAGAGAGGAGACCCCAGGGTCACAGCCTGTCAAAAGCTTTGGATCTATAAGGGCAACTACATGGTGTTCTCAAAATCTTTCAGAGATGATGACCAGACATTAATAAGGTAGGAAAGAATATCACCATTGGATCTCACCTTACGAAAGCCATACTGGTGATCAGAGAGAAGACTGTTTTTCGAGGTGTTTAAGGATATGGCAGTTGAGGGGGGATTCAAAGGCTTTGAAAATGGTCGATGTCAGAGCAGCAAGACGATAGTCAGAGGGGTCAGAACGGTCACCCTTCTTAGGGATGGGATGCATCAATGCATGCTTCCAAAAAGCGGGAAATTTCTTTTCGTTTAAAAAGAAACGGAACAGAAGAGCAAGCTTACATAGACTGTAAGTTCGGAAGCACAGTCTTTCAGAACACGGAGATGGATGCCATCAGGTACATAAGCCTTGCCTGTGTCAGCCCTTTTTGGACGGTCCGAAGAGATTACACGAAAGAGCATAAAGACCAGAAAGACCTATCGGTGGATGAAAAGGTGAGGTCATCACAATTCCTTTTAACTAAAGAAACGCTTTGCCTCACGGATAACGAACTTGCGGTGATTATGGGCAGCGATGAATGCTGAATCGGAGTCGGGAGAGATTTTACAATCCTGATCTGCCTGATTCCTTGCATAAATGGCCTCAGAACAGGAAAGAATTAACCATGGATTAGAAGAGGTGGTAGGTTTGGAGGAAAACGGGATATATGCGTCCATTTCCGCAACAATACCTTCTGACTTGCGTTTGGTGGAGTCAGAAGCATCGACACATAAGAGACAGTAATTTACCCTGAAAAAGTCAGAAAAGAGTTTTCCTGAGTTATTCCAGTTAGCTTTGTTGAGGTGCTAAATTTTACGTTTAGAAGGGGCTGCCGGAGGGGCAGGTGCCGATAATATAGATACATTCACGAGCGCGTGATCAGATAAAGTATCTGGGGGCGAGATTACGTACCCACAGCGCGAAGGATTAGAGGTGAGATACAAATTCAGAATATTAGGAGAGTGGTTACAGCGGTCAGGAATATGAACAGGGTGAGAGATAATTTTGCTTTAATAATTAAAAATGGATAAAATGAGGACCTCATCACCCCCCTCCCCCTCCTTACACACACACACACACACACACACACACACACACCATCACCGCCACCACCACCACCACCAACACCATCACCACCAACACCACCACCACCAACACCACCATCATAGGTATGAAGGGATTTCAACCATTCTATGGTGAACGTTGAAATTCCCGAGGTAGAGGGTTTTGGCCTGCGGGTGAGCGGATGCCAAAGCCTCATGGTAGGAGTTTAGGTAGTCGAAGAAAGTTGTAAAATTGTAGAATTAGGAGAGCAGTAGGCGAAACAAAGGGAAACAGTGATAGTTGGGAGACTGGCCTTGAGCCAGTTAATAGCAAAGTTTAGGGACTGAAGATCCTTGAGGTGTGCGGCAGGTATGCTGATGTTGGAATAAACACAGACACCACCTCTTAACCGCAATCATGAGTGAAGATTATAACGGGAAATGAGAAAGGGACTAGTGACATTAAACAACTGAGTCTCAGAGAGAAGTTGGATATTAGGAAGTAGGGGCTATAAATTTCTTGGACCCAACCAAATTAAATTTAAAAACAATTCTGCAGACAAGAGATGGCAAGAGAAATTATGCGAAGAAAATAAGTAAAATTTGAGTAGGCGTATGGTGCTTATACAGAACAACGGCAGGACTAGGCTGATAGTCTGTTTTGATGAAGACAGAAAGTAAGACCACCAATGCCAACATGAAGGGTCTAAGATGGTTCCGGACACCAATTCAACCCCTACTACCTACTACCTACCATTACTTAGTATCGTCAGCGAATTTCGATATCTTACAATGAAACCCATCATAGATATCATTAATATATATGGTAAAGAGATCCGATCCCAAGATTGATTCCTGTGGCACACTACTTCCTACATCTAACAATTCTGAGGTTTGACTATCATTTACTAATCTTTGTTTACGGCCAGTCAACGAATTTCATAACCAGCCAAGTACAACCCCATCTATACGATGTGATATAACTTTTGTTACAAACTTTTGATATGAAACTTTATCGATTGAAACTGAAATTGAACTGCTTATTAAACAATGTAATGAAATATCAAAGAAACACAACTGCTGCACAGGGAGAACTTAACCTCGCTACAATACTCACCTCCCTCAAGAATAGACACGTCTCCCTGGGCATTGGTGAGGACGAAAAAGGTGGCCCAGCCGTGGATGGTGAAGAGGAAGAACCTGGCGCACAGGGTGACGGAGAGGAGCTTCCTTCCGGGGTCCAGCTGGCCCTTGTACCACGCCACTGTGTCGGTCGATGCCACCCGATCCTCCTGGAACCGTAGCACCGTCACTCCTTCAGCAGAACCTGCCGGGAGATGTGTAGCACTGTCACTCCTGCAGCAGGATGTGCCGTGAGAGATGTAGCATTGTCCCTTCTTTAGAAGGACCTTCCAGGGAACGTATAGTACCGTCACTCCACTAGCAGGACCTTCCGGAGTTAGTGCAGCACCGTCCCACCTTCAGCAGTTCCTGCCAGGAAAGGTGCAACGCCGTCACTCCTTTAGCAGTACCTGCCAGGAAAGGTGCAGCACCGTCACACCTTCAGCAGTACCTGCCAGTTCATTTTCAGTTTCAATACCTTATTCCTCGATAGAGGAATCGGGATCTTAGTGTTGTCACTAGGTGCCCCTGTACAATAATACCAGAAGCATCTTTCAAGTGTTGCGAGTACATATAAATATAACAAAGGGGTTTACTAAAGCCTAAGGAAGTTGGGATATTCCTTTAATAGAACATCAATATTGTTTTACATAATGTCTGGCCAGTATGGGGAAGGTCACCGTGTCTCCGTCAGAGGGTCTGGAGAGGTGGTCTAGCAGGCGTCACGGAAGCGTTGTGTTTGGGGACATCTTAGAATGCAGTGGACAAGGTTGCGACTGTCGGGTCATTTGCATGATGGACACGCGCGTTACTCAGGGAAGGTAGGGATGCCAGTCTCTCAAGCAAAGTCATACCAGATGATGAGACGGACAGCAATCACGTCCCTTTTCCTTGACCCTTTCCTGTGGATATGCGAGAGGTAAGGGAGTTTACAGAGGGTATCGTGCCAGGTGGACGGGGAATCCAGGAGGATTGCTGCTTCTCGAGCTTCTCTCTGCTTGCGGCGAATTTGGGTCCTGAGTTGTAGAAGTGTTCGAGGAACAATGAAGTCAGGTGTGGCCTTGTTACAGCCGGTCTTGGCAAGGCCATCTGCTGCCTCATTCCCCGAGATACCGACATGACTG
>JAYMFT010163705.1:0-12374 GCA_038088735.1 Panulirus argus | reverse complement strand
GTTCTCTTAATCGTTCACTCTAATGCATATGCACCATTCCACCTACCTTACTTGCGAAATGTTTCTGTATACTCTCTATCTTGCTTATGTTAGTCTACTTTACTGGTGACCATACGACACAGTAGGATTCAAGTTTGCTTCTTTTATACACATTAGATATTTTCATGATAAACTTTCTGTCCCTCAGTGCAAATGTCCTCAATATCATCTCACTCATTATTCGGCTTGAAAGCACCACCTTTTCAATACGTTCCTTCAGATCAAGTTTTCACTAATATTTATACCCAAATTACTCAATTCCTTTACCTGTAGGGCCTGTGCACGTAGGCATTGCAATAGCGTTAGCTGTACCATACATATGTTTAAATTTCTCGGCATTAAAGTTCATTAAGTTCTCATCTGCCCATCTATAGATATCATCCGGGTCTAAGATGTTCTTCTTGATCTTCCATACTCTCCATCCCTGTACTTACCCTCGTGTCATCTGCCATACACCTGAATATACTCTCCCTTACTTCCTTACCTCTGTCTGAGATCATGATTGTACAGAGTGCTGTGACCAGAACTGCTCCTTGCGGCACCACACACAGTGCATCTTCTTCAAATATGTTTTCATTTGCAACTACTCTGAATTTTCTGTTGTTTGAAAATTCTTCGATCCATTTTTACATTACTTCTTAACCACTAAAGTTTTTCATGTTTACTTACTTCTACCATTCTATTTACTATGCCTTCTGCAGATTCGTTTACCCCTGGTCCACAGCTTTTGACTAACCTAGGAATCTCTTTATCTCTTGCATCACTACTCAGTCTATCAGTTATTTCATTATTCATTTCTCTTTGTCTGTCACTAGACATCTTACCGTATGGAATGATTATTGTTAGTACTCAAGATGATTCTCTTTGCCTTCCTGACCTCCGCCGTATAGTGCAGCGATTAGCGTTACTGACCGTCACGCATGCGCGGGCCGCCTGGGATCAAAGCCGCATAGATTCGAATCCTGGTCTCGGTATCCGATCCACAGTCCACCCATCTGCTCATCCTCCCCTAAGGGCTGGTCGATAGAATGAGGACCTGGCATAAGCTAGGATGTGTGTGTGTGTGTGTACATAGGAGTAATAGACTTGGTGCATACAGTGTCCACTAAAAAACTTTTCCCGCTTCCCCATACAATTCTAAAGGCGATGTCACTCTTACATGTTATAACTTTGTCATCTCTTAATTATCATGTAGACGTCCGGGCATGGAAATGGTGAGATTCCTAAAGTATTCTAGGCGCATGGTTTAATTTCACAGGTCTTGATCTCCTAAATGAGGCATGGCACTGATGAGGTGTTTCACGAAACAGCCGCATAATCTTTCGTTCCGTGCGCTCAGTGCGCTTACGAATCTCACGCGTATCCGCATTTTCTTCCTTCCAGACGAGAACTCGTGCTTTCTCCTCTCTAGAAATGTTAGAGCCAACAATCTCGAAGCACCAGTGGGAGAAATAAAGCGCCCAGAAGCGAAATTCCCAGAATGAAGTGGCAGCCAGGAGCAGAGAAAGAACATCTTTGTCTCAAGATAGCCTGCAGCACACTAAGGTGGGTTGCTGGTGCTCACTCTGTTAGAACATTAGTCTCAGTGACCAGATGCACGATGATTTCACCCTGAGAGCGTCATATGCTTGTAACCACAATAAAACTTAGGTATGCATCGCTTTTGAAAATATATGAGAGGCGGACAAGGCTTTTTACGGACATTGTATTTACAAGGTTAAGAGACTGGGCAACAAGAGTGTAAAACTCTCCTCGAAACGCACAAGTTGTAATCGTTATAATTCTATGTTCCCAGCTAATGCAAATGGCGGCGGTTCCAATGAGCCGCTTATACCTGGATTTCCCTCACACTTAATTTTTTAACTGCTTCGTAACTACAGTGTCTTCTTTCATTGTCCTACCATAAACATCATTATCATTCACTTTTCTGTAATTCAGTTCAGACTAAATCTTCACCAAAGTATATACTTTCCGTTATTACAACTAATAATTCGATCATGTCTAATTCTTAATAAAAATGATCACTTTCAACGTATTATATCGTTTCTTTGTGTTCCCTAGCGACAGACGTTCCCTTTGTATCGACTGGTCGTCGATGTGTTACTTTATCGAGGTGCGGAAGAATTCATACATAGTCAAACACTGTTCCGCTGGATGAGGAAGAGAGACGAGTGCTCTGGGAGAACCTAAGCGAGTGCGTCAGCAATTTTTATGCACGGGATCGAGTACCGGTGATGGGTGTTATGACTGCACGAGTGGTTACTATGGCAGTTGAGGGTATAGCTGGAGGGCACAGGGTACACAGTGATGTGAATGAAATTGGTGGACAGCTTATGGGACAGTGTGCTGAAAGGGGGCTATTATAGTGAATTGGCATACCTGGTTTGAAAAGAGGGATGTAAGCGAGTGAGCAGGGTAGATGGTGGGCAGCCATTATCGGATTCTGTACTACTTGATATCATGCGAGCAGAAGAGAGACTCCTGGATACGAATGCGCTGAGAGGAGCCGCTGGTAGGATGTCTGATCATTACATGGTAAAGACGACGGTGAAGATTTGTAAAGGTTTTTGGAAAGGAGAAATGTTATGGGTGGGAAGAAACTGGTGAGTGAACTTGGATGAGGCCTCGGTGATAAAACTAATAGATTTTTTCCTTTTCGGTTACCGACATGGGACGGGGAAAACATGCCCCGATCCAAGGCCCATTTCAGGTAAAAGGGATAAAGTAGGATAAAAAGAAAGTATATATCAATCAGGTCTCCACAGGTGACTGGACACCTGACTCATGAAGGAGGGTGATGGGAAGAGGGAAAGACAAAAGAAAGTCGAAACTTCCACAATTTAGCTGTTCGAAGGGAAAGGAGGCATCATGTAGTCCGTCTTACAAAGTTTCTGTGGCATTTAGAATCAAATTAAACTCTGACGTGTAGAGTACAGAACGGACATTCGCCCGAGTCTGTGCCATGACACAGCTTGAGGGAGAATGATTCCATCCGGGAGTCCAGCACCGAGCACCATGAGGCGGTCTTTGTCCCATGTGTCGTTAAAAGGAAGACGTTATTAGTTATGCTGACAGCGTTGGGTGATCATCGTAGAAAAGTTCCTTTCACAGAATCCGTGTGGGTCTGGGTGTCAGAGGCTCTTTGTCTGGACACCCAGTTCTGCTTTTAATACTTAACTACACTTGCACTAGTGCTGCTCACACATCCACTGGTACTACCTACACTTACACTTGTGTAACTTACACTTACGCAAGTCACACCTACTCTTACACAAGTGGTAAGTTACACCTCCTTTAGTATCACATACATTTGCACTAGTGCTACTTACACTTCCATTTGCGCAACTTACACTTATACTAGTAATGCCTACACTTCCCCTCATATTACCTGCACTTCCTTTAGTACTTACCAACGTTTCCGCTAGTACAAATCACAATTCCACTAGCACTACATACACTTCCACTAGTAATACTTACGATTCCTTTAGTACTACCTACATTTCCACTAATACTACCTACACCTCAACAAGTTACCTACACTTCCGCTAGTATTACCTATAATCTCCGCCAGAACTATCAACATCTCCACCAACACTACCTACACCTTTATCATTACTTCGTAAATCTCCACAAGAACTACAATTACCTCCACAAGTACCACCTACACCACTCCAAGTCCTACCCACTCCTGTAGTATCAATATATATTACCAGCATAACATTAATATCACATAAAGTCATCAACGGTAAGCACGTACGGAATCTCAATTTATCGCGGGCAGCAGCGAGAAGGTAGTTTTTATCAAAGACAACTGTGTAGTAAGGAGTGTGACGAAACATTAAATCAACTTCCTGATAATTACACCCAGAAAACTGTTTCATCGCTGGAATTATGGGGTAACTACTTTACACACAAATTACCGTGAGTCTAACCATTAATTTTCTACGAAGACTTTTGTTCCACCTCGGAATTATAAATTCATAAACACTGTAGCTGGACTGTTATTAACGCAACGTTCTCCAAACTCAGTTGAAATTAAAAGTTTAAAAAGTAGGTTGCGATAGTTTGGTTAACAGAGAGAGAATCTACCTGGCCATCAACTTCCTCAGCTGTTGCTGCCGTGCCTGGTCCTCTTTCTTATTATTTCTTGCTGTTGTACCTGGTGATCAGGCTGTTCAGCTGCTGCTGCTGCTTCTATACTTGGTGATCGGTCTGCTCAGCTGTTGCTGCTATACCTGGTAACTAAGCTCTTAAGCTGTTGCTGCTGTACCTGGTGATCAGTCTACTCAGCTGTTGCTGCTCTATCTGATCCTCAGTCTCCCTAGCTGTTGCTGTTTTACTTGGTGATTAGTCTGTTCAGCTGCTGTAGCTGTACCTGGTGATCAGACTGTTCAGTTTTTGCTGCTGTACCTGGTGATTAGTTTGCTCAGCTGTTGCGGCTGTACCTGGTCTTCAGTCTCCCCAGCTGTGGCTGCTGTACTTGGTCTTCTGTCTACTCAGCTGCTAGCAGAGTACCGCTGGCATATTGTGCACAAAAATCATTCATACGCGATTCCCTCATCAAGGTTCCCTCAGCTCCACCAGACTGAAATGGAGTTGAGATTCGGCAGCCTCGCCTTACAGTCGTCTCTGTATCTGTGGTACACTCACACTCACACCTTTAGCTCTGGACGACAACCTTGACACATGCACTGGTCCGTGAGCTCATCTTACCCACGTGCAAGTTATCTCTCAAGGTGAGAAGTAATTCATTACGCACCGTAACTGTTACTGTGACGAGAGGAAGTCTTCGACAGTTTCTCTTGTTATCCTCCGGAAAGTTCCAAGGTTGAAGAGTATGAGACGCAGGAGACAAGTATGAAGAACATTTGCTTCGTACAAACATACCTACCGGGTAAGTACTGGCAAATACTTGTTCCTGACAGGTGAAGGATACGCTAGATTACATGGTGAGAGCAAAATCACGTATGCATATCCCTGTCCCTTAAGATAACTTGGTACTTAATTTAATTCAAGAAACTGCATTTCTATTTGATTTATCAATTTTCCAAAAAAAGGATGTCACTGGGTGACGTCACCCCGCCTATAATAGTGTTTCAGTATCTTTATAACTAGCCACTGGAAACTACAAAATTCCCATTGCAATTCACAAACATAGTTATAGAAGAGTGTCATACCCTGCAATAATCATTAATAAGAGATCGTCTGGGAACGTAATCCTGCAAGAAAGATTCCTCTTTGTGTTCCTCGCTGTGTAAGCGGCTGCTACACAGCAAAGTTCCCCCGCTGCTGTACGAGTGTGGTCCTCCTGAATACGTTGTAAAATCATAATTACGGTAACTTTTGTTATCTGTAGATACAGTCTGTAGCAATATGTCACCATGGTATTTTTGTCCGAGATAGACAGAGGAACGCGAGCCAATGTATTATAAATAAGAGTTGGGCAGACGCGTCACCACCCATCAACGATCCTGGTGGCGCAGTGTAAGTCCCTTGCGACGCCGTGTGTCCACAGGGTCCCTCTGACGTCGTCCTACAGCGTGTCTGCCACGATCATCACTGTCGTGAGGACTAGGCTACGCCTGTCCGCCTCAGGTCCACCGTTGCTAGTAGTTCTCCGACGCTAAAGCCTTTTAATTTCTTTATTTTATCTTTATTTTCTCTTGGATATTAATCATATACTAGATGTTTTCTCATAAGTTATGATTTACGTAGTCACTTTTCGACTTTTGCATTGAAAAAGAAATAAAAAAATTGTACATCAGCTTGTCAGCAGGATGGCAATGGGGACCTGTTAATCAAGAAATGTATTTGTACGCCAGGGAAAACTGTCGATACATTTTGCTGTTGAAGTCAGTTTTACCTTTTTTATATAGTTTGTGTCAAAGTTTTTCTCGCGTTCCTAAGGCTACAGTTGACCAGTGGGAGACGAGAGACTTCTGATGAATGGAGGTTCGATTCTATCCCGCAGTAATCCATGAAAAAAAAGGTGAAAAGGATAACGTAATAATAATACACGAGACAAAAAAAAAATAAATTACTCAAACCTGTGAGGAAAGAACACGAGTCCCGGTACTGGAAAGTCTGTAGGTTGTTGGAGAGAGAGAGAGAGTAGTTAACGATTAGGGAACATTAGAGTGACGACTTGCTGCAGAGCTCTTATGTTCAGGAAAACCTCAAGTTTAACTTCGGTATCTTTATACTCCGAGGAATGAATCCCGTTAAGTGTTCAGCTACTTGAATGATAACGAAAGCTTCGATACAAGCTGAGGTACTGCCGTGTGCCAGACACGTGAACTCAGGCGCACTGAGACACTGTTCATGGGAACGAGGTGGTGAGCTCAGTCACAATATAACCGAAGCTTATTTAAATTCACTTTTACAGAGCTTCCGTCGAACCACTCGATATAGAAAGCAAAACCACACATATCACATTCTTGTGGCAGATTTTTAGACGTCGGAACACATTCCAACAACCACACACTGTTTACTAGAATTATCATGAAGACAACACGTGAGAAATAAAGACGTAGATATGACATGCAAGTGCTGAACGGCTTTTACTTGCACGTTAAGATGGTACGCGTTTATTGTGCTACAAATACTGGTTCCCGAGACACGACAGGAGAAACGTCGCCAGGAGGGAGGACGCCTGAGGTTCCGCCGGACTTGGACGTAAAACCAATATGAAGAAGATCCTCCTCTTTCAAGGTATCTTTGTTGCTCCCTCCTCCCCCTCCTGACATCATCTCCAGACACTGACGTGATCTCCAGCCGCGAGCGTACAAGAGAGGATGAAACAGCCAAACAGAAACGGAAAAACCGTTGGTAAAAGGATAATGACAATCGGAGAATAGGTCTAGTTAGGTCAGGGTCAGGTGGTGACCTGAGAGCAAGGGAGTTCATTACAAGGTCAATCAAGAGATGAAGTTGAAATGTTGCAAAGATACAAACTAATTCTGCTCATCTGCGTTCTTTAGAATCACTGGATACAGGGGTAGTATTTTTCCTCGTCATTCCATTCATATATATATGACTGTTTTTAGTCATACTACAGATATTATATAAACTGAATTTTATTTTTCAGACGTTTCATTTGTGAAACAAGATGTCTTCAGGATTTTGTAATATAAACAAAACTGTAGTCTTAACCAGATGCGCTGTATACACAACCCCTACACGCCATGGTTGCAAAATTATGGTTTCACCATACATCATTTTTTTCTTAAAATATATGAAAACTGGTTATTCATTGGAACTGTCCTCATACAATTAAACATGTTACATTTTGAAGGTAGAGATGAAATTTTTTTTTAATTTTAATTTATTCAGTATATTCATGAAAACTTTTCGGCCTTAAAATAGGTTTACTCGATAAACCAATGTGGATGTTTCACGTGTTTATTTTCCCGACATATTGACACCGATGGGTCAAACAGTATACAGTATGATGACACTGTATATTTTCCTTTGCGCCAATCAATTACAGGATTCATCGACTCCTCCTATAGAGGAAAAGTGTTTTGCAAATATCAAGATTCATGTAGACATCAATTATCATGAGTGAAAAAACAAATGTTATCAGAAAGCTGTTGTCCGTTGCCATCTTGAAGTTTAGGGAAAGTTTTGCTTCGAATAAATCATTATGTAATGATACAGCGGTGTGAGGGAAAGACGAACTTTGTCGGCGAAATTGCGTGCGGTGTGACCCTCCGGTGTCAATACATTTGGTACAACAACCGCAAACATTTGAAAATCCTCAAAACTCAGGGCAATATACTTCAAGAGTCCTAAAAAACATGGGAGGAATGACTATCATCTTCGGTGAGACTTGAACACAAATACTGTATTTTTTGAGCGAGTTCGTTTTCTTTATGCTGTATAATAAAAGATTTTTTCCCCTCATATAAGTAACTAAGACATTTGGAAGTGGTACATACCGACCATTGCCCATCTACTCTGAAACAAAACAAATGGAGAAAATTTATCCAATCGCTAAAGGAATGAATCTACATGTATAAAATGGGTTTGACCGAAAGGGAAGACTGTCAGTGTGTCCGTATCCCTGGAAAATTCTAATGAACAGTTTGCGGTAACAACTCAGATTCAAAACATCATGTAGCATCCCACTGTCGCTCCACAAAGCGTCACCTTACTGACTGCGCTTTGACTTGGTGGCAGGTGGCAACGTGCGACCTCACCTGACCCAATAAATAATTCCCAGAGAAATGTGTTTGGTGGCCTAACCCACGGCTGCACCTGTAGTATTATTCCGTGACGCCCATACCATATGTTCGGCAGTGGCAAGTCAAAAGATGTCGCTGCGATTACTCCATTAAACAGATGACCTAGCCGCTCTCGGTCCAACAGCGTGGAGAGGTCAAAGCTTGCGACATTCGACTGCGACGTCTCCAATTCCCTTTGGGAATAATTTCTCCCAGACCGCCTTCATGACCTCTTGCCTCAAAATATACCCGGGCATCACCGCAGGAAAGCAGTCAGGCAGTTGGCCCGCTCTATACAACAAGCGTACCACTCTAGCACCTGAAAGTCTGTGATTCCAGACTCAAGCCGCTCTGATGGCGCCTCTTCCGTCAGTAGAAGTCCTTTGCGTGTCTCCTAACGTTTTATCTCCTTGGCAGGTCTCCTTGTGGTGCCTCATCTCCGACGCCCACCATCACCAGCATCGAGGCTCCACTGCCAAGACCTACTTATTTCTCAACCTGCCGCAAATGACCTCTCCTTTCCCACAATAATCCTGCACCTCCTAGTAGCTCATTGCTCCTGGGCTATTTCAGCTTATATACTAACCTTAACCAATAAAGCACTGTTGTTCTTGTTAAACGTGTCTCCGTATCCCTCTCTCCGTTCCACCACTCCAGCAACCCAATAAGAACACCCGCTGAAATCACATGTGTGTCTAGGGTGAGATTGCTGTTGATGATGATCCCAGCATCATTCCAATTTTCTGAATTATGGGTGATTGCTTCGTAGCACCGGAGCCAACCATAATTGCTAACTTGTCGTGAAAATAGGGTCCGTCTCCAGTCAGACTGCCTCAGGTTTAAAGATATCTTATAACTCTCATGAAAGACTGAATCGTTGTGAATACTCTCTTGATTAAGACGATTTTCTGTATCTTCTTTTTATCCATATCATGTCGTTAGCTTTTGCTATTCTTAGCAGCGGTATACCCGACTGAGTCAGGAGCAATTGTTGGTAATGGAGAAGTCATACTTAGACAGACAACTGTCCAAATGACAGGCAACCGTCCCTCCTCCTCCTCCTTTTCCTCCTTCTATTGATGGTCCGTTTGTGAAGTCTCTGACACATTGCTGCCAACATGACAGTTGGGTAGTCATTATATCAGCCTCGCCGTGATCGTCAGCCATAGCTGTTCTACATCTTATCCTCTTCTTTATCCCTCTTTCTCTGTTTTTCCAATTTATCATTCGATGTTCCCTCGCTTTACACGGTCGTAGTTCTACGTTGCTAGTCAATGGCGCTTTTCTCTCTTATGTAACAACCGCATTTGAAAATGTAGAATCTTTCGCGGTGTTGCGAGCGCTGCTGCTGCCTCGTCCTGATCAACGAGAGGTGTGCGAATGATAGAGAACGATGATGAAGATTCTGTTATTGCCAATCTTCTCCAGCGGTAGGAGCAGGCGCAGTGAGGTATTCAGAGAGTGAGCAATTTACTCGCCTGGGAGACGTCAGCCATGCCTTGTTTTACCACAAAATAGTTTTAACAGATTGTTTGATTTGTTTGAGTTTCTGGCAAGCGACGCCACCTCAAGACCCAGCAGGGAAGGTAAAGATCACAGTACGTACGTTGGTTCACGAAGGGTTGGCTGGTTACTCAGCAGAGGAGTTAGCATCAAAGGTCGATGTCGTAGCCGAGCGCTCGAGGTGGGTGTGTTCCTCTCGAAGAGCAACAGCGTCATTCGCTGGCGACTACTCTGATGGTGAGATAGTTTTGCTATGTCCCAGCTGAACGAAGCAGCGTCATAAACAAATGACTGAGCCTTCGGGGAAAATATTCTCGCTTGGTTACTTCCATGTTCCAAGTTTGAGAAAGGGACAGCAGAAAAAGATATAGATAGGGTTGTACTTCGGTGGTTAGGAATTTTGGCTGATTGGACGTAAATAAACAGTGGTGATTAATGGCCAAATCTCCGATTGGATAGGTGTAAGTGGTGTGCCCCAAGGATCAGTCTTAGGGCCAGTTCTCTTTTTCGTATATATCAATGATGTTGATAATGGGCTGCATTGTAAGATATCGAAATTCGCAGGTGACACGAATCTGGGAAATAAGTCTGCAACAGAAAATGAATGCCTGCGGCTTCAAACGGGTGTACGCCAATGATGGACTAGGCTCACAGATGGCAAATGAATCTTGATATCGATAACTGCAAAGTTTAACATGTCGGTAGTAAAAACCAAGAAGCAAGATACAGTATGAATTCTCCTGAACTACGAAACGTAACTGAGTAAAAAGACGGGTTTTAGTAGTCTAAGGTGATCTGAAGCCAATCAAATAGCGCACAGTAGTAGACGAAACTTCGAACAAATTGTCTGCAGTTAAATAGGCAGGGTTGACGACTTTTAAGTCCAGTGAATTTACTCTCAATCTTTAAAAGTCACTGGTGCGTCCCTAGTATAATTATTGTGTACCTGTTTTGGTAATCCTACTTGAAGATATAGATAAAATAGTAAGAGCATAGTCGAGTTACTTAGATGATTCCAAGACTGAGAAAACAAATCTATCTATCTCTGAAACCGACCACCGCAGTGATTCACTTGGAATATCATACCTGTGAGGACTTATGAAGAGATTTTGCTCGACAGCGGGGCTAGCGTATAGCAATCACCGCGGTAGAAGACCGAGAGTTACGAAAGGATGAGCCGCGCGAGCTACGTGTTGTCAAGTGTTACGTGTGTGAGGGAAGGATTGTATGCTTGTGGAGTAAATGTCAGCAGGCCACGCGTGGGCGAGGCGGAAAGAAATATAGCTATATGGGACGAATGATTGCAACTTGACAGCCACTAAAGTGCTGGATCGCTGTGCAGCCGCCACGAGCCTCCTTGTACCCATCCAGCGGACGTGAATCATTAGGCACAAGATGGACAGACATTAACGGTTGTCTCTGTAGTTCTTCCCTGAATCACGAAATTAGTGTTGTCTCACTGGAAAATGACACTACGTGCTACCAGCAAGAACGCCGGAGTAGTTTTAAACAAAACCAAAGCTTTAGTGGAGTTCCTCATAATGTGTTTATGAAGAACAGCTTCTCAAATTCGACTTTTTGATATTTCAAGAAGACAGGAACAAAATGCGAGTACAGTGCTTGGTCGTGTAGAACCAACGTTAAAATATTTGTCTTTTCAACTTCATAGTATTATTGACATCATTTATCACGCAGATACTCTTTACTTTCCGTGATTTTCTTCTCACGGTTTGCTTTATGATCTCCGATTCTTAAGGTAGTATCTAATCTGGCTGCAAACCACTGCCTTCGATCCACTACTTTTACGCAAAATGCTGAGAAACCTGAGACAAACAAATGAAATGTGTCTCGAAAAGTTCAGTTATTGAGGAAAAACCAGCTCCTTGTTATGACAGATTATACCGCAAGCAGCGACCGCTTCTGTAATGTGAATTTTACGGAACAAAACTAAACGACGCAAAAGCAGAATGTCTAAACAGCAATGCAATGAAACTGAGTGTTCTACCCACACGTGTGATGGAGGATACCATGAGAAAGGCGACCATCCAGAAATCCTAGAAAGAAAATGACATCGCTCGCAATAACACCTGACATCGTACGAATCCCCAAGTTTAACATGGGACTTCGAGCGGTTCATATACTTGTTGCGTGTTAGCAAATGTGTCGGTAAACATCTACAGAAAAATCCATATTCAGACACATGCATTGAGCCTCGGTTCGAAACAACGAACGCATCAGAAATGCGAGTCAGTGGTTTCCGAATCAAGTCATTGATACAGAGTCGACAAAAGAGAAGTTGATATCACTGTGTTATATATATATATATATATATATATATATATATATATATATATATATATATTGCCGGACTCCGCCTACCTGAGGTAACACCAAGAATGAAAAATCACTTTCGACAAGGCTGTATCATCGTCTGTAGGAGACGGGGTACAGTCTCGTCGAAGAACCTCTTGCTCCACAGGAATTCATCATTTCCTTACTACTGGAGGTAGCGCATCCTTAGAGCTCCAGGGGCCTCTGGAAAGGTGGTTCAGGGAGTAATACTAGGATCATTTTAAGAAAGAGGTATGGGAAACAGCGATCAAGTAT